>OZ038497.1:67337637-67572637 GCA_964036315.1 Acanthosepion esculentum
AATATAAATAAATAATAATTTATAAATAATAATAATAACAATTTTTTGTTCAAGAATTCTCCCTCAAATGTAAGGTAAAAAAAAAATGGAAGTATAAACTGGTTCACTGAAATCTACAACAATTAATTTCACTTTTGCCCTACCGTCCGATAATTTCCCCTGACGTAAGCTGTTGACAGGCTGACATACATCAATTAATTAACACCTCTCAATCAAGCCAAAAAACCAAGACCCACGATCGGAAAATGTCTTTTTAAAAAATTTCTGATGAAAATGTAAGTAATGTTTCTTTCAAATTACATTAAGTATACTTTAATTTCTCTAATTTTCTTAAAATAACTTTTGAGAAAAGTATCATTGAATTTTATATGATTTTTAAATGGGAAACTTTATTTTTGTTTATAAAACTCAAAAACTGTCAATAATGATTGATGTTACCGATTTTTGTCAATTTTGATGACTAAAAAAAAACATGATTTTTAGCTAAGATTTCGGACATGCTAGAAAGGATTAAAAAAATTTAAAAAATACTCAAAAAATACTTTTGTCTTTCCTCTAAATAATGACAAACATCTAGACAATAAAAAATATTTTAATCAAGTTTCGAGCCTTTTTTCATCTGGATATGCCACTTTTTTTTAGCGACAACTGGGACATCCTTATCCAAAAGTGTATTTTTCCTATCACTAACACTGAAGCCACATTCTGTTTTACGGCTGTTAGGATGATTCGAACTGCTGGGACTGGAGACAGGTGTGCCAGTTTTTGCCATGCAACCAAAACGGTAACACAGTACGGAACTTAGAAAGCGTAATACCTCTAGTGAGTAAATCAACAGGATTATCTGCAAAAGGAACATATTTGAAACAGAGATCATAACCAAGATCTCGTAAATTTTTCTTTAATATCTTTATTAAGTCTATTTTTTAGGAACACATTTTTTGTTTTAAATGTCTTCAGATAATATCCAAGACAACACTAGCTGAGCATCAACCGCCAGTATAATTTTCCTTATATTAGAAGGAAAATTTTGTTACTATATTTAAACACTTAAAAGCTAAAACCACCGATAATAACTCTAAAGATGGTAAAGTTTTTCTAGCTAAAGGTGCAACTTTAGCCTTGGCAAAAATCAAATTAGCAGAGCCCTTTTGGAGGATATAGCTAGCAATACCATAAGCCTTCATAGATGCATCACAAAATATTATGAAATCAAATTCAATAGAAGTGTCAATTACCAATCCTGGGAATTTCACACTATCCAACTCAATAAATTCTGCAAAGATTTTATTTCCAAACACTCTGAACGTCCGAAGGTACACTTTCATTTTAGATGTCTTTTCCAAATGTCGCTCAGAAGTAGTCCCCCTTTGATCGTTATTGGAAGATACAGAGATAATGGGTCAAACACGCTGGCATTTTGCGACAAAATTTCTCTCTTAGTATTGGCAACTCTTGTCGACGCCTCCACAACAATATGTAATTCATCAAAAACAAGGTTATACATATAACCCAGTACTTTCTCAAAAGGCGAATCATGAGTCGCCAAACTATTATCTCTTTTCATTTCCTCCCTTAGTACTTCGCAATTAGTGTTACTGTTACAGGATCTTAACAGAAAATTACCTTCAGCCATAACACCCCGAGTCTCACGATACAAGTTCAATAAAAAAAAAAACTTAGGAGAATTGTGAGTTTTAACAAGATTATCAACATAAAAATTGTTTAATAACATTTCTTTACAAGAACTATCCTTGTATCCGTTTACATGAAATTTAATAATAAAGTTTAGGATAAAAAGGGCTCGCTACAAACCCAAAGATAAGAGTCTTATACCAGAAACTCACCAATTGATTACCAATTTCAATAACAAAGCAAAAACAATTCTTATCTCTTTCGCTGTTTAATCTAATCATAAGAAAGGCTTTACTGATATCTGCTAGTAGTACATAGTGATCCATTCTGAACTTCAATAGTAAATCCAACATATCATTGTATAAATTTATTCCAGGATAGACGCAGTCATTGAAAGAAGGGCAGCCTCCAACACGTAGAGAGCAATTAAATACTGGTCTTATCTTAGTAGTGCACTGTCTGTCTGTCTTTATGATAGGTCTATGGAGTATCCAGATGTGATTCCCAAAATCCGCAGGCATCACATCAATTCTATCAATTATTCCTTCCAATTCCTGATCTAAAAACACTTTGCAATATTCTTCATATAAATTTTGACTACTTAATCTATCAACCACCCGATCAAGTACCCCCAATGCTACTCTATGATTAGAAGGAACTGAGGACAGTTTATCTTCATCCCACGGCATATCAATAAAGTAACACTTGTCTCTATAAGAGATAGAATTCTGGAAATCTCTAATCTTATCTATATCATAGTCACTGAAAGTATTTTCAGAGATTCCCAATGATTCTAAATCAAAGAACTTCTCTATCTTTCTTTCTACTAATGAATCAGAAAAACTGTCTACAGGATCAAAATATTCAGATCTAGGTTCTAAAACATAATATACATGTGTTACCGGACAATCAGTATATTCAGATATCACTTGACTGTAATTTAACTGACTTACACCCCGCTTCACAGTCTTTTCTTTTTCTACTTGATATTGAAAATCCGAAATATTACCAAAAGGAACTATTCCTTTAGAAAATTCAAAAGCACAACCTCCCATACAAGGTATTGACTACATAGGTCCCATAAATTTAATTACATCGACCCCTAACAAACCATGTAAAGACAAAGTATTATTTCTCATATCGGAAAAATCAGCTGCCAGCCTATATCCATTTCTTTTTAAATTATTAATAACTACTCCCAATCCATCGATAAAATTTCCAGACTAATACTTATAATATTAGTTACAGTTGTAATTTTTGTAAAACCAATGCACATAAAGCTTATTATTGTAAAACGTTTCCTACACTTAAAGCTAGACTTCAGCAGTGTGTAGAGAACAAATTATGTGCTAAATGCATTAGTCCTAACCATTCAGAGGATAATTGTCGGGGTAAAAGAGTGTAGCGGACCGCTGGGGTGATGATGTGAAGAGATATCAGAAGGTTAAAATTTCCTGCTGGCAGGTCCAGCTACATGAGAATGTTGGACTTTAATTAAGTCCAAAGAAGACAAAGAAAACAAACAAGACCGATATATATGGGTAAACAAGTATATATTAATAACAAGTTACACAAAGACATGAACAGTTACATAGTGTTTGTGAGTGTTCGTACGTACGTGTATTGTTCTTAGCGTGTTCCCAGAATTTGGGAAACGCTGTATCTGTGAGAGGTCACACATTGGAGTTCGTTGAAAATAGATTTTACAACACCTCCGCGCGAGGTAGCAGCCCAAGGCCTAAGGAAAGAAAGAGAGAGAGAGAGAGGGGGGGGGTCAGCCAGTATTTATAGCCAGGGAAGAGAGACCTCTGTTGAAGGATTAAAGAACTGAGGAGGACCTAACTCTGACATACCTCCTCTCAGAATAAAAGTTGTAGAAAGCAAACTTTTATTATGTAAAAAGTTTTGAAAATTATTCTTGTGCACTGAAAAGTAAATGTGTCTAAGTGTGGTTGAGAAGCATGATTCGACGAAATGTGCTTGTTGTCGTCAGGGTGCTGTGCATTTCTCTAGTGGGTCAGAGTCGGGGTACGTCCTGGTAGAAACATCGGTAGTGTTCAGCGTTTGCTCTTTTTTCCAATGCTCCACGTTGAATTGGGTTTGTCGTCCCGTCAACCTGTTTGCTGGCCTGGTCGTAGTTTTGCTTGAAAGATGAGGTTGTTTGTTTGGGATGCGTGGATAAAATTGGCGTTTAAGGTTTAATGGTAGCAGCGTTGTTGTGAAGTTGGTGGCTGCTGCTGCTGCTAGGCTTGGCTGCTAGGCTTGGCTGCTTCTTGTGGTCAGCGACGAGGGTCGGCCAAGTGAATGTGAGAGCGGGGAGCGCGTCGCTCTACCCCGGGGCCAAGTTGAGCTGATGTAGAATTTATACCGAGTGTCGAATGCATGTGAGAGAATTTGCTATTATTGACGATAGAATATCGCTCTCGCAAATTCTTAGATAATTAGAGTTGCATCATTGCAGGATGAGATAAAGGGTGGTGAGTCGCCTTTGTTTGAGATGTGGTTCACACTTTATCTATTTCAGTCCAGAAGAGGAGAGTAGAATTTAGTTAAAAATGGCGTTGCGTTTTCCGTTTGGTAAGCCGGGTGAAATTAAGGTCAAAAGTCGCCGAGAGAAAGACAAGGTCAAGCAAATATAGACCAGTGGGGAGAAAGAATTGTAAGGCTCGACTTATAGTAGTAATTGCAGTTTCCACGTGTTGTAGGAGAAAATTGTTTTGTAGACATGTAGTTAATTAAAAGTTCTTTCGTTAATAGTGTACGGCGTGCGTAGGATAGAAAAGTTTCCAATATTATGTTTTGACTGGCTCTCATTTGAAGGTCTGTATAAGAATTTGCTTGTACATATATATCGTCTTGTGTGTGTTAGCAGGAGTTGAAAATTTAAATCACGTCGGGAAGTCACCATTATGTAGCGGACCGTGCGGGTGAAGATGTGAAAAGATATCAGAAGGTTAAAATTTCCTGCTGGCAGGTCCAGCTACATGAGAATGTTGGACTTTAATTAAGTCCAAAGAAGACAAAGAAAACAAACAAGACCGATGTATATGGGTAAACAAGTATATATTAATAACAAGTTACACAAAGACATGAACAGTTACATAGTGTTTGTATGGAGAAATTATGTGTGTGTTGTGAGTGTGAATTTTTAGACAGGGATTATATTGTAAACAGTATTTTCGAGTCTATTTCTGATGCTAAGGTTTTAAAAGAATATGACTTGAATTCTGTGAAGATCTTTTAACTAAATTAAAAACGCAAATTTATGAATTAAAAAATTCATTCAATTTGGATTTTTTATAATTTGATAGCGCCGGTAACAAATACATGAGTTATACTATTTGTGAAAAACTGCCAGTAATGCCAAGGAAAGAAATAATTAGAATAGTGGGAAATAATTATCCATCTCTTAATGACATTTTTGACAATTATTCTAAAGTAATAAGAACTTTAGAAATAACCTAAACATAATTCTCAACTAAAACATGAGTACAGTAAATCCGTTGTTCCAGACAAATTAAAAAGACAAGATACCAAAATGGTATCTACTTTGTAAGCCTTCATGTCATTGTAATTTGTTAATATATATTTGTTTGCATACATGTATATCGGCCTTGTTTGTTTCTTTATCTTCTTTGGACTCCATTAAAGTCCAACATTCCTATGTAGCAAGACCGGCCAGCAGGAAATCTTAGCCCAGAGATATCATCCTCACATTCACACCCCGGTCCTCTACAGGGTAACATTATAATGCGAAGACAACAACTCCGAATTAGTAGTTACCTGGGGAATATTGTTTCTAACTTCTTCCAATTTGTTCGTTTCAGAACCAAAAAAATGAGTAATTCTGGAGTGAAACCAACCTTATGTTGGCTAAGAATATCATCATTTTCTTCATGTTCAAAATAACCATTTGTTATCTGCTCATTTAATGACTCAACAGAATTTAACAATTCACTAACCTTATCTTTTTGAGCTGCTAAAGGAATTCCATCCAAAGTATTTTTTCTTTAACATATAGAACAATTTGTTCAATAGTATCCTTTAAACAGTTCCTTCTTTTCAATAACACATTTAACTCCATTTTTACATTCACCATGAAACAGAATAAACTAACTGAATTGTTTAGAAGACAAATATTCAGTAACCACAGTTTACAAAGTTTAAGGAAACAACATGCATGCACCACAATAAAAATTTACTCGGTGAACACAAAATGCTTCAATAATTATCGCAGTGTCTAAAATTTCTTTTATCCACTACAAAGGAACATCAATATGCATAGTGTAGAAAAAATAAAATTGAAGAAGAAATAAAGTGAAGAAAAAATAAAACTTTTTCGAGAGAGATATAGTGTCTCTTCTTGTGTGTCGGTGTGATGTTAAAGACCCAAATTTAAATGAAAAATTAAATTCTCAATCAAATTTAAATTTTACCCGTATACGATCTTAAAGTAATATATTTAAATTACAATTTAATACATTAATAACACACAGGACTAAACTGGCGATTTCGTTCTCGGCTTCTTCAAAGGAAATCAACAACAAACACACTCAATGAAGCAGACGATCTTATAAACAACTATACCGTTAGTGTTCACAGATAAATATTTATTTCAACAAATCAAAATTACATGCATATTGTTCCATATGCTAAGCCGGTAACAAAAAAAAATAAACAAAGGATTTTTACTTACAAAGCAATGTTGTCAGCAAGCAGACAACATGTGAGAATTTCTTCTCACACAGATTAACCCTTGGCAGGGACAAGAAAGTCAAACAAATCAACAAGGCTTACCTTGAAACTCAAGACAAATTTTATTGTAACCTTGCAAAAAAAGATTTTGCCCTTTTTTGCCCCTGGGAACAGGGTAGGGTAGTTCAACGAAAAAAAAGGAAGTCTCTTCTTCTTCTGTATGGAGGCGCATTACCATTTGGTTGCGCAAGTAGAAACTCCAATGCCCAATTATTAGGCTTGGGCACTCAAGGCCCTATTAAATTGTTTCAAGTGAGTCCGGTCTCTTCCAAGGATTTGTCGCGACTGCCTCTGAAGCATTTCCATTTTGGATGCTGGTGGACATTCAATGCCTAATTAATTTAGGCTTGGGCACTCAAGGCCCTATTAAATTGTTTCAAGTGAGTCCGGTCTCTTCCAAGGATTTGTCGCGACTGCCTCTGAAGCATTTCCATTTTGGATGCTGGTGGACATTCAATGCCTAATTAATTTAGGCTTGGGCACTCAAGGCCCTGTCAATGGTTCAAATGAGTCCGGACACTTCTAATCCTTTGTCGCGACTGATTCAAAAGTGGCGGGCGTTGTCAAATGCCCGCGAAAAAAACCCAGTCAAAGTTCGACCAATGAGATTGGTCGTTACAAAATTAGCCAATAGGCGCTTAATTTGCAGAATTTCTTACACACTGCCAAGGAAGAAAGGAAAAAGTAATGGTTAATCATTACTTTTTTTTTAATAATAAAATAATGTAATTAAAGACTGTCAATAGGTGACAGGTAACAAAGTTGTCCTTAGGAACTTAACTGTAGAATATTCAGTTAATTATTAATATTATTAATTTTGATTATGCTGGCCTTGTCTGCTGTTAATTAAATTGCTATTGTGAAATTTTGTCCGTACAGTTCGGACAAAACCACTCCCCCACAATGTCCTGCTGATTGATTCCTACACAGCTAAAGTGAAACCAGTTATCACATGAGTCACAGCACACCATGGGAGCTAATCCGTCATTAGCAACGGAACAAGTAGGGCAGAAGAAGGGGCCACCCTCTTCCCTAAATTCTGTAGATGCAGTTTCAGGATTACCCTTAAGTTCTAAGGGGAATAAATGTTTCAACGAGTGGATTTGTTCACACCCATCCTTTAACACTGCCGCAGAGCGAACTTGATTATCATTACCAACAATCAATCTAAGTATTTTACCTAGACTCCAGAAGGGGCGAGATTTGATTGGAGATTTAATAAGTACAATCTCACCAACAGACACCTTCGGGGGACAGTGGCCCCCTATATTGGCATCAACTTCTCTTAACGACAAAAGATAGTCATTGTACCAAATACGTTTGAATTTGTCAATAAATTTGTCCCTCAATTCAAGGGAACGTATTAGTTTAATTCTATGGGGCGAATCGGGGCACAACTCCTCCGATTCGTAATTATTAATTAGTAAGCGGGGGTGATAACCCGTTTGCAGAAAGTGGTTAGGTGTCAGAAAGTCAAGACTTCTATCTGAAGAAGATATATAAGTGAGTGGCCTATCATTTATGGCCTTCTGTACGTCTGAGAGGGTAGTCAGGAATTCGAAGTGGTCGATCTTCCTCCTTCCCATTAATTTTCTGAGGCACTGTTTAACAGTTTTAATTAGCCTCTCCCAAGCCCCTCCTTGCCAAGCAGAATAGAGGGGAATGGTTCGGTGATTGATAGAAGTGGACTTAAAATATTGTTTAAATTCGTCAGAGACGAATACATCTGATAATATAATGCCAGACGCTAAAAAGGACTTAGCATTATCAGAGTATACATGAGAAGGAACACCAAATAAGTTGGTGAATCTGATAAAGGCTAGTATGAAGGAACGTGTGCTCATGTCTGGTAACAGTTCCAGATGTACAGCACGCAAACTCATACACGTGAATAGTAAAACATACATTTTCACATCTTCACCATTGTGTTTCACAAAAAAGTGACCTGTAAAATCCACACCCACTTGTTTAAAGGGGCGGACAAAATTTACCCGATGAGAGGGCAGTTGGGACCCGGAGGGGGCCTTACAAGGCAACGAATTGATCCTCTTGCATGTAATACAATTACGGAGAATCCTTTTTACCGCTTGTCTCCCCTGGGGTACCCAAAATCCTGCTAACCTCAACTTACTGAGCGTTGAATTGGTTCCCATATGGCAACAATTTAAGTGAGCCTCACTAATAGCCAATTCAGTCAGGTGATGATTTTTTCCTAACAGAATAGGAAATTTTACTTCAAAAGGAAGAATATCTGAGTTCTGAATGCGACCCCTGGTCCGCATCAGACCATCTTTATCTAAGAATAGGCCTAGGGCTGATACCCTAGGAGGTATAACCTTATTTGAAGGTTGTTTCAAATAATCCAACTCAAAGGAAAAAACTTCACTTTGCATATTGGTAAAAAGCAACATCTTGGCTCTATTAAAGATATAGGTGCTTCGGTGACGTAATTTGTCGACAAAACTTAGCACCTTCTCTAAGACATTAATCGCCTTAGATAATGTGGAAAATTTCGAGGTTTCCAAAGGTAAAACTGCCTTCAACCGGGCACGTATCTACAGATATCATGCAGGATACGATTTTCCTGTTGTTGTCGTTAAGACAGGGTAAGGGTGATACGGGCCAGCAGATGCTATCTTGATTAAGCCACTCAGGGCCGTATACCCAGAATTCGAACAGTTGAGCGAGCTTAGAGGTGGTGAGACCTCTGGTTAGCAGATCTGCCGGATTTTCCGTCGAAGGAACATATTTAAATTTAGGTGATATGCCAATTTTAAGGGTAATCTCCTCCAAAGACCTTTTAATATCAGATATTCGGTTTTCAACGAATATATTTTTTTTGGACCCTTTGCCGTTTAAAACCCACGAAAGGGATACTTGAGCGTCTGACACAAGGTAAAGGGCAAGGATATTTATAGGCTTTAAGGCAGCTAAAAGCTGAGGTACAACTTTAAGGGCCAGATATATGGCCATAAGTTCCAGGGTAGGGAGTGATTTCCCCTTGATGGGAGCTACTTTGGCTTTGGCGAATAATAAGGAACATTGAGTTCCTTGTTTAGCGTACATAGTAAATCCAAAGGCCTGCTTAGACGCATCGCAGAAACATATGAACTCAACTGGGGAGTTCTCCGAGAGTACGCATCTGGGAAACTCGAATTCCCTTAAATTATTTAATTCTTTAGCATGTACTCGCCACAAGTTTAGCAAATTCTCGGGAATCTGCTGATCCCATGATAAATTATTCTTCCATAATTGACTAATGAATATCTTCCCCTGTACGGTTACTGGAAGAAGTAAAGATAATGGATCATATACAGAGGAAATCTGGGAAAGAACCCCACGTTTAGTATTGACATTGGAGTCTATAGCTGTGGGAATAAGTTTAATTGAATCTTGGATCGGGGAATAAAAATAACCCAACACCTTTTCATAGGTGGGAAGCGGGGATGTAATTGAATCGTCCTCCAACATTTTACTTTGTAGGTTCGAGCAATTGGAATTGCAGGACTGAAGTTCGAATCCTGCTTCCTTTAACCTACCACGTACAGTATTATAAACGTGAAGTAGAGAATCACGGTCACAGCTAGATGTGACCAAATTGTCAACATAAAAGTTGTTGTAAATGGTATGAGAAGCCAAATCAGCCTTGTATTTTTTTGCATGAAATTTAAGTATAAAACTCAAGATGAAAGGGCTGGCATTGAACCCGAAGATAATAGTCTTATATTTGTAAGTGCATAATTTGTCATTCACCTTAAGAAAAAAGCAAAATCTATTTTTGTCTTCAACAGATTTCAGGTGAATTTGTAGAAATGCTTTACGCAAATCGCCCAAAAGAACATAATTATTCTTTCGTAACGTTAACAATAAATCCAATAATTGAGCAGTGAGATTAACGCCAGAATAAGCGGCGTCATTGATTGAGGTACCCCCCGTCTCTTCAGCGAACAGTTGAACACGGGGCGGATTTTTGTAGTTACCCCCTGAACTTCCTTGAAGACAGGTCTATGGGGAACCCAAATACAATTCTCGTAAGTCCCCGGCAGGACCGAGAATGGTTCAATTATGCCACAGTCTTCGTACTCATTGAAGACTTTTAAATAATCATCGTACAGTCCCTTCCTGTTTAAGGACTCCGCCACTCTCTGCATTATTCTCAGAGAAGGCACATATTTGGACTCAACACGAGAAAGCTTCTCGTAGTCCCAAGGTAGATCAATATAGTATCTACCGTCCTTAAGAACGATAGACTCCTCAAATTTCTTTATCTTCTCTTCATCAAGGGAAGACAACTTTCTGTCTTCATCGACCCCTATGGAATCGAGAGAAAGAAATTTCTCTATCCCACGCTCGACCGACGAATCACAGAAGAAAGGCTGAAGTGCATCCTCGTACGAATGAACAGGATCCAAAACGCTGTCAATCAAATAAGAATGACAAGGAGGGAGTGAATTCACCACCTGATCAAAGAGTGGCAACTCTTCCTTAACAGGATTATGTGATAAAAATGTTCTTACTTCCCCAAAGGGAATGACATACTTGGAGATTTTCCAAGCGCTACCCCCCATGCATCGGATCACACGGATATTATTAATCCGTTGAATCAAGTCTAATCCAATTATGCCATTAATAGTAGACCCATTTAGGTCCCTATAACCTGGACAGAGACGAAAATCTTCCTTAATTAAGTTAGAGGTTATTTCGTCAAACCCGTCCACATTGAATCTCAGATTCAGATCCCCAGCAAATAAAGCTGGAAATGAAAAGGGTTTTTGAAACCCTAATTTAAGGGATACATGTAATTCCTGCAGGTTTAAGGAACTACTCCCAATCATTGTGTTTACAGACATGTCAACTGATCTGGGTTTATATTTTACCCCAGAATTTAACTGGGTTAAAATGGCCTGTGAAAAGAAAGATCTTTGGCTGCCAGTATCTAAAAGGCAGTAGAAGTAAACGGGGTGTTTATTTACCCTCATAGAAATTTTGAGAACAGGGAAAATGCAATTTCCCTGCCCCGTTAAGGTAGTCCTTCCAACACAGGATTTTGGACTTTTAGGGCACATAATAGAATAATGATTCTTAAGCCCACAAAAAGTGCAAGGGTAAGGGAATCCCTTAATCCCTTTGCAATGTGAATCCAAGTGTCCACCTAGGCACTTGGTACACAAATTAAGTTCCTTGGCCCTCTGAGATTTATCTTCGAAGGCCTGATATTTGTTACACTCCTTAACTGAATGATCCATAGCCTTGCATAATTTACAGCCTTTAAAGGCCTCGCCATTATTAGCGGGAGATTTGAAGGTATTCATGCCCTTCTTTACATTAGCGGACTTGGAGTAAGACCCTGCCGCCATGTTGGCCTTGTTTCCCGAAGAAGGAGGAGCCGCCATATTGAATGAGCAGTATTCCCGCCTTTTTTCATCCAAAGGAGACGCCATCATGAAATCGATTATGTCGAAAGTAAAGGACATAATGGAACTTAGAGAGGGAAATCTCTCATTTGATTTATTCATTACTTCCCTTCTCACACTGTTAGGGAATTTATTGAATAAGATGTGGGCCATAATAGCCCCAGATGTAGAATTATCTACGAAAAAATCTGTCCCGAAGGACTTATCTAACTCAGTTAAATCGAGTTTGGCTCGTTCAAGAAAAACTTTTAATTCCTTACAACGAGTTATCCGTTCAGAAGGAGGAATAATTTCCTCAAATATTTGGTTTTTAATCAACGACGGATTTGAGTATTTATCTTTTAAACTAGCCAGAGCTAGGTCATAATTTTCTGGAGTTATATCCAAGCTGGATACGAGGTCAAATGCCTACCCTCCCAACTTGGATTTCAACAGAAGCATCCTGTCAGCCTTTCCCATGTTAGATGTACAAAATTCAAACCGTCCGAGGAAGGACCTGAATTCGAAAATATCAGAAGAATCTGACTCTGAAAAAATGGGGCATTCAAGATTTAGCCCTAAGGGTCTAATATGAGCTGATTGAACCGTCTCGTAGCTCTCGCTTCCACTCTTTAACTTGGGTAACTCTTCTCTAATGCTGGAAGAAAATTGTGTCGCATCATTACATAATTTCAACCTCTCCTCGGGGGGAGACTTTAAAATCAACAGATCCATCAAATCATCTAACTCTGTCAACCATTTGTTGATGACAGAGATGTTTGAATCGATGGTAGTTAAGCTAGCACCATTTTCTTTCGTCCATTCCACAGTGCTGCCAATACGAAACTTTTTGGCTTCAATCTTGGCGAACAAATCCTTCGAAGCCATAATTATTATCAGCCCGCAGGCAGAAAAACAATAAAAACGAAATTGTTTAAGCCAAACTTGCGGTCGACACTAACTTCCAACTAGAAAAGTGGTGCACAGAACGATTTCAGTTTAAGTTGGTAAATTTCAGTTTAAGTTGGTCAGTCAAATAGGCGCCAACTTTCTATTAAGGAAAAAAAGGAAGGGGGAGAACAGGATTAATAATAAAAAACAAGAAGTGAGTTTCTAACTTTTTTAGAACGACAGCAAAATTAATGGTCAAGGGGAATTAATTTTAACGAACCCCCTTCGACGAGAAGTTAAATTAAATTACTAACATTTTTTTTTTTTTTTTACAAATTGTAAAACATTTAAACAGCAGACAGAGAAACCAGCATATTATATATAGTTAAATTAACTATAACACAATACAATATTGAGAGAAATATTATTTACACTCACTATTCATTAAAACTTTTTTACAATTAAATCGTGCAAAAAATATTTTTTTAAACTATTAATCTTTTTTTGCAATAAAAACTATGTGAGAATTTCTTCTCACACAGATTAACCCTTGGCAGGGACAAGAAAGTCAAACAAATCAACAAGGCTTACCTTGAAACTCAAGACAAATTTTATTGTAACCTTGCAAAAAAAGATTTTGCCCTTTTTTGCCCCTGGGAACAGGGTAGGGTAGTTCAACGAAAAAAAAGGAAGTCTCTTCTTCTGTATGGAGGCGCATTACCATTTGGTTGCGCAAGTAGAAACTCCAATGCCCAATTATTAGGCTTGGGCACTCAAGGCCCTATTAAATTGTTTCAAGTGAGTCCGGTCTCTTCCAAGGATTTGTCGCGACTGCCTCTGAAGCATTTCCATTTTGGATGCTGGTGGACATTCAATGCCTAATTAATTTAGGCTTGGGCACTCAAGGCCCTATTAAATTGTTTCAAGTGAGTCCGGTCTCTTCCAAGGATTTGTCGCGACTGCCTCTGAAGCATTTCCATTTTGGATGCTGGTGGACATTCAATGCCTAATTAATTTAGGCTTGGGCACTCAAGGCCCTGTCAATGGTTCAAATGAGTCCGGACACTTCTAATCCTTTGTCGCGACTGATTCAAAAGTGGCGGGCGTTGTCAAATGCCCGCGAAAAAAACCCAGTCAAAGTTCGACCAATGAGATTGGTCGTTACAAAATTAGCCAATAGGCGCTTAATTTGCAGAATTTCTTACAAACACAAACATCTTTCAACCTTTTCTTACCGACAAACAATATTGTTACATCATATTTTCTTTTACAATCAATTCAATTTCTTTTGTGTTTCTTCTTCCTTCAAATATTTCTTTTTCTTTCTTTGAAACTCTCTTTTTCACATCCTCTGGAGCTGAAAGAGTAAATTGTAAAACACAAGCCCTAACCTAGTCTAGGATCTTAAAATCTTATTCCATTTTAAATCTTTATCTTTGGAATTCTTTTAAATCTTATTTTAATAAAGAACATGAATAGGGGCAGAATTCCCCGCATCGAATGACCCTGCCAAACAAAAAGAAACGTTGATTCTCCGAATCAACAAACAAATAAATCAAATGAAATAATTCCCCTTCTAGGGAATAAAATTACTTCTTTTAGCTTTGGAATTCTACCAAGGCTAACAAATGTTTTCTTCCAAGTTTCTCACATATAAACAAATCTTAACTACGGAATTCTACCGAAGCTAATAAATCTTCTCTTCTAAAATTTCACATATTATACAAATCTTAACTACGGATTTCTACCGAAGCCAATTAAATTTTCTCACAAAGCCCTTCAGTGCGAAAACTCACCCTCCACTATTCCCATTCATAAATAAAACAATAATATAGCTATTAAAAGCTAAATAAATATTAATTCTATAAACTTTAAAGGTAAATAATTCGATACTGTAATTCGAATTATTTAAGGTATCACTAATATACGTGGCAAACTAGAATAGTTCATCACGGAGCCAGAATAAACACGTCTTTAACGTTCGAGGATAAAAATCTGACTGAAGATAAAATCTTCTGATACAAAGGAGTCGTCTTTAGCTTCCAAATTCCATGAAAAAGCGCGGCAACAAAATTACCGTCTGTCTCGCCATCAGGCGCTAACTACTCAAAACATCAATAGAACACCACCGAAGTCATTGAAAGATGTCTTCTCACACTTATATGCTAAATTTCTGTCAATAAAAATTTCCAAAAGAGAGTGGAGAGAGAAAGTGGAGACAGAGTGGTGAGAGAGAGAGCTTACTCATGTTTTGTTTATATAAGATGGTGTATCACGTGATCGGTTCCTAGAATGGTGAGCGGGAAAAACACATTTGTCGCGTGCAGGCGAATTGATTGGTCGGAATTGACCAATCAGCGAGTTAGTTTTGAGGAGGTTAGCCAATGAATGCTTGTCGTATGATCTGTATGTATGTAAGTGTGTGATGGTGATGATAATCACCACAGGGGAAGAGTGCATTTTCCCGCAGGGGTTAACTGGCAAATATGGATGATTCCATCACAATTTTTGGAAGGACAGGGTACAAGGTGTTTGACCATGACTCCAATGTGAGCTAGTCAAATCTCCAAGGCCCACATCTTATCATTATGCATCCAGCGACTCCACTCACCATTTGAATTGTATTTCACTTGATAAAGTCTTAAGTTTATCCTCTCATTTCATCCTTTTATCTTTCTTCACATAGCCACATTTCACACCTGTGAACGTAACAAAATTGGCAACAAGATACATCTGAACAACGCAGACACACACACTGATGGATTCAACAATTCAGCAACTCTTACAACAACAACTACACTTGATGGAATTATTCTTTGAGAGATTTTCTGCATCCACATCAGTGCCTTCAGAAACAAAAATATCCACATCAACAGAGGTGGTGGTGCGTTCAATCACAGAGTTCCACTATGATCCGACTGATAAACAGACTTTCTGCACATGGTTTGCACGATTCAAGGAAAATCAGACTCCTTTTGCGGAAACTTGGACCCTCTGAACACAACTATGTAAACTAGATTTTACCAAAACACACGCACGACAACAATTTCGACAAAACAGTTGAGTCACTACGTCAGATATTCAATGAGCAAACTTCTCTTTTTAATATGCGGTTTGATTGCCTTAATATTACAAAGTATGTCTATTTTGCTACGTATGCTGGTATCATGAACAAAGTATGTGATTGATTTAAAATCACCGACGCACAGTTTAAGTGTTTAATCTTGTATGTGGTTTGAGATCGACATGTGATGCGGAAATTCGTATAAGGATTCTATCCAAAAATGAATAAAACCCTGACATTACTCTGCAGCAAGTTGCAGTGAAGTTTCAACTACACCACCGGCTTCGACAGACAAGAAACCTCCATCTACTTGCTGGAATTGTGGCAGCTGGCATTTTGTTTGGTATTGTCCATTCAAGTTACATCACTGTTGGGAATGTAACCGAATGGGAAACAAAGAGGGATTCTGCACCCCACCATGATGCAAATCAACACACAAGATGCAGCTGCCACATAAATATATTCAGCGTAGGAAAACACGCAGCAACAGTCTGGTTGAGATTTTTCTCCCAAAGCGCAAATATGTAGCAGTAGAACTGAATGGCTGTCCTATTCGTCTACAAATTGATACAGCCTTGGATATAACATATCTCAAACACTATGGAAAACCTTAGGCCAGCCTTCACTAACACCAACCAGTCATGTAGCGCAAAGTGCGTCTGGAGATTGTGTCCATATAATGGGCGAATTACCATCAACCATTACACTCGAGGACAAAACGGTGTCTGGAATTATTTACGTTTCCGACTCTAGTCACAACCTATTGGGATTTTATTTTTATTGAGTCACCAGGTCTTCTGGATACTTCACTCAATTATATGTGCAATGTGGTATCCAGACTTTAATCTTAGGCCACCATTACTGACCTGACAAAACAGATAATCAGTAAATTTTCACCAATGACCTGGGATGCTGTACTCAGGTAGAAGCTACATTCTCACTCAAACCATCCACTAAACCTGTCTTATGACCCAACAGATGTCAGCAGTTTACGCTCATTTATCGGGTTGGTGAGTCACTATGATAGTTCCCTACCTTCACTTCACCAAATTAAATCATCACTTAACAAACTGTTGGTGAAAGACAACAAATGGTCCTGGCCCAGAAACTGCCAACAATCTTTTGACAAAATCAAATTATTGTTAAAATCGAACCTACTACTCACACATTTCGATCCAACACAGAAGATTGTGGTGGCAGCTGATGTTTCAATCATGGTGTGGGAGCACCAATCTTACACATATTCGCAGACAGAACTGAGAAAGCCATCATGCATGCAGCTAGGCCTCTGACAGCTGCTGAACGTGACTACAGCCAAGTGGAAAAGGAAGTTCTTGCACTAATTTTTGCAGTAAAAAGATTCCAGCCCACAGTGTGGTCTACTGGCCTAACACAGACACAGACATAGAGCATGCTGTTAAGAGTTGCATCCAATGCATGAAAGCACAGAAAAATCTACCTCGGACTGTTGATTCACACTGGATATACCCAGAGCGATCATGGTGTCGGGTGCACATTGATTTTGCTGGCCCTATCAATGGCCTTAGTTTTCTGGTAGTTGTAGATGCCCATTCAAATGGCCAAAAATCTTTCCAATACAACAGACTGACACTCATTCAACAATTACTATCCTCAGACGACTATTTAGTTAACATGGCCTAACTGAGACACCGGTCTCAGACAAGGGGTCATAATTTACATCAGAGTTTTTCCGTCACTTCTGCATTTCATGCTGTATCACACACATCCGAGCACCACCTTATCATCCACAATCCAATGGTCAAGCTGAACATTTTGTGGACACGTTCAAAGTGCTCTACTTAAAGCAAAGGGGGAGGGAGTAATGACAGAGACACTGCACGCTTTCTGCCTTTCTTACTGATCAACACCAAATAGAGCAGTGAGGAATGGCCTATCACCAGCAGAGGCACTCATGGGTTGAAAGCTTCGTACTACACTGAATGCTTTGCAGCCAGAACAACATTAACAACAGCACCACACAAACAAAAAGCAAGAAAATACATTTCCAGTTGGCACACCAGTGTTTGCCAGGATTTACCCATTTGGTCAGCAGGACTGGGCACCTGGCATCATTCATAAAAGAAAGGGACAATACATCTATGATGCACAAGTTGGAAATCAACTCTGAGCATGACATAAAAATCAAATACGTCCCAGATACACCAAAAAATGACGTAGTTAGCAACAGTTAAACTATTCCATTTGATTTACTGATGGATATTTTTGAATTGCCATCTCCTTCTGTCCCAAACTGAAAGGAAAATCGAAATGAGAATGAGAGACCTCACAGGCACAGGCAAACGCGCAATTGCAATTGCATCTTCAAGTTGATCCTAAGCGTGCACAATACGACTAAATACTTAAACAGAGGGGTGTTAGGGAACAGTTGGCCCTAATGAAAATATTTAAGGAAAGTTACCCCCCTTTGACCGGAGAGATGAAAAATAAGGGATTTTGTCCCATCCCCTTTTTGGAAGGACAGGGCATAATGGGTACAGGGAGTTCAGCCATGACATCAAGGTGAGCTAGACAGATCTCCAAGGCCCACATCTTATCATTACGCATCCAGCAGCTCCACTCACCATTTGAATTATATTTCAATTAATAAAGTTTTGTTAATAGTTTATCCTTTCATTTCATCCTTTTACCTTTCTTCACATAACCACATTCCCCACTGGGAACATAACATTAATAAAATATAAATAATATTGAGGTGACTCATTTATATATGAAGTCACAATGACTATAAATAGCCACAGCTATTACTCATGAAGCAGTTGAGTGCATACTACTGCCCTGAATCAGTAACACTACACTACAATGACGTTGCCATTATCTAAAGAACTGAACGAACAATTATCACTTGATAATTATAAGTACGCACAAGCAGGGCTTAGGATGCTAGCAGTTAAAGCTAGAACAAAAAAAATTAAAAAGATTTAAAATCAGTTGAAGAAGACCAAATAACTGATCTCTTGGTAACTGTTGGTTGTGAGACAATCATAAAATTAACAGCAATTGCATACGCAAGAAAGTTGGAAGAAATGACGTTTGATGATATAAGTGAATTAATAGTGAAAAATATAAAACCCAAGAAAAAACTAGTGAATGTAGAAAGAGCTAAGTTTATGAATATTTCTCAACAAGTGAATGAACCAGTTATTGAATAAGTTCTTCATTTAAAATTGGCTGCTAAATATAGTGTATTTGAGAAACTGTGATCAGAAAACCAGTCAATCAAAGAGGATTTGATCCAAATGAAATAGGTAAACAGCCTTCAAAATGAGGAGTATCGTAAAAATGACTAATGCATTTACAACTGGAAAAGTTGTCACTGGAACAGTGTGTTGAATTTGTTCAGCAGTAAGAATTCATTGGAAATTTAATAGAACAAAAGCTATCAATTTGGCAGAGGAAATGGACACACGTGCAATAAAGAAAAAAGATAAAATATGGTGTAAATTTTGTGGATATCAACATCAAAGATAAAAAGAAAAATGTCCAGCATATAAAAAAATGTGAAAAATGTTTCAAAATTAATCATTTTAAACGTATGTATAAATTCAAAAAGAAAAATGTAGAGACGTTCCAACAAAATGAAGAGAAAATAAGTGTGGACATCTTTTCATTGAAAAGAAAAAATGAAAAAGCGTTATTAAAAACTCAAATCAATAATATTTTAATGGACATGCAACTAGATACAGGGAGTGGCGTGACGTTGATACCCAAAGATTTCTGGAAGAAATTAGGAAAATCAAAATTAAAGAAAAGCCATATCCAATTGAATCAGTTCGACAGATCTGTGATGAAAACATTAGGCTATTTTAAAGCCTACATGAAACTAAAATATGTTTGATGTATTACCAATTATCGTGGTAAATAGTGAAATTGTCTAATAGGAAATGATGAGTTGAACATAAATTCGACAAAATTAGTAACCAAAGATAATGCAGAAGAAACTAGAATGTTAAAAAACTATGAAGTTAAGACTAAAGGAAAATGTCTCCCCACCCCTCATACTTCAAGCACAAAAAGTACCAGTCCCTCTACTACCAATAGTTGGGAAAAAAATTAAAAAATTACTAGAACAAGATCTACTTGAATGAGTTCAGCCTGGACGAGCCTCTCCGTTAGTAATTTTAAGAAAGAAAGATGGGGATTTGCGCATTTGTGGTGACTACAAAGTAGGTGTAAACCACAAAATATGTGCAGACTCATATCCTAACCCCAATGTAGAATGGGCTTTGAACTCCCTTGTGGGTATGAAAACATTCTCTAAAACTGATCTAAAGTTGCTATACCATCAAATTGATGAAGAATTTAAAGAAGTCACAACAGTAAACATGTAAATAGGCTTATTAAGATAGAAAAGAATGACGTGTGGAATTAAAACTGAAGGTGTGATTTTTCAAAGGGCTATAGAGCAAGTTATTGGTAATAATATAAAAAAAAATACAATATGCTACCAGGATGACACTTGTGTTGATGTTATTAAGAGTGAAGAATTTAAATGGAAAACCAGTATGGTTTTGAATAAGTTAAAAATGCTGGATTAACAATTAACAAAAAATGTGTGCACAATACAAAAAAATATTATTTTGGGGATATTCCATATCTGATGGAAGCATATCACCAGACCAATGATTAATTGACAAAAAAGTTGAAGTATCTAAGAACAAAAAAGAACTGGAATTTTTCTTTGGACTTGTAAATTTCTAAAGATGATATGTAGAGCGATACTCCAAATTGACAGAACCTTTTGCTGCTTTAAGAAAAAAGAATGTGGAATTTATTTGGACAAAAGAACAAGTGGCATTTGAAAATTTAAAAGCTATTCTAGCAAAGAACACAGTGGTAAAAATATTTGTCCCTAGAAAGGAAATTAGTAGTAACACCTGATACAAGTGAACACTCAATTTCGTGAATATTAGCTCAGGGTGATCATCCTATTATACATATTTCGAGAAAATTGTCAAAAGCCAAATCAAACTACTTGTAACGTGCAGACTGCTTCCTCACGCATGCTGTTCGCCCGTATTTATATTCTTTTACATTCACCGGGTTTTCATCCGGTAAACTATTTTCATCGGTCCCGTCTCTTTGGTCGCCCTCTTCTCTCTACATGTCCCCCGCCTCCTGTGACCACACGGCCTATGAGTTGTGGTCACATGACGGGACGGATAATCGTGTGTCGGACCCCGCATTTGTGGAGACAACGATCTAGGTGGCCGTGATATTCTTGTGCTCCGTCGTAGATCCTGAGTCACAGGTGGTGGGGTGTGTTCGGTTGCAGGCTGACATTCATCCACTTCCATGTGGTCCTCGATCCCTTCATTGCCTTCTGCTGCTTCTATTTCCATACTTTCTGGTATGGTGTGTGGTAATTCTTCATTATCTGGCGGGCTTTGCTGATGTGGTTGTGGTGTTTGGTATTCTGGACCCTCTACTATTGGTACTATTCTTCGGAGGAATCGACGATTACGCAGTGTAACCTGGTTGCTACCGTCTATGCGAACTCGGTACTGTCGATTGCCCAATTCTTCCACCACTTTTCCTGTCTTCATCCATCGCCGTGGATATGGCCCATCCTGATTCTGAATTCGTACTTGTTCACCAACCCGGAGTTCTTGGAGTGGGCGACTATGTATGTTGTAATGTTCTTGGTTTCGCGAGTGTTTCTTTGACATTGCTTTTTCTCTCAGTTCCTTGATCTCTTTCCAATACCTATGTATTTTGTACTTCTTACGAAGTATGGGGAGGTGGCCTTTTATCACCCGTCCGTATAACATTTCTGCTGGATATTTACCAGTGTTTTGATTAGGTGTGTTTCGAAGTGTTAACATGGCTCACGCCGCACGATACTGGCATAAGCGACCATATCCGTCAGTGCAGTCCATTAAAGTTCGTTTGGCCGTCTTTATAGCCAGTTCTTCCCGGCCATTACTTTGAGGGTAATGGGCAGACGAGATGCGCTTCTTTATACACCAGTCCTTCAAAAATGAATTGTATTCTTGGGAATCAAATATGGTCCTCCATCTGAAGATATCTCTTCCAGTGCGCCGTACGTACAAAACCAATTACGTAGGGCATTGCATATCGTCTTAGCTCTGCCAGAAATCAATGAGGCTACCTCAATCCAACCTGTGTATCTATCAGCATATACTATATAATTTATCCCATGAAGGTCGAAGAGGTCTATGACCATTTTCTGGAATGGGAATTCTGGGTTTGAGGGTGGCATCAGGGGTTCCTTCGTCTGAGATGGGGCGATTGTGTTACAATGTCGACACTGGGCCCTTGTCTGACGGATACAGGCATCTAATCCAGACCAAAACAACCGCTGTCGTGCGTTTGCCATCATTCCGTTAACACCCTGGTGTGCGGAATGATGGCTTATCTGGAACTATCTGTCTGGCTTATCTGGAACTACCGTTCTTCGATGGCATCCACATGACGCTTTTGCGTTGGGAGTGGCGGAGATGTTGCTCTCAGGTATCTGGTTTGGGAAATCCTGGTGTATTAAACCCAGGTCCCTCAGAGCCGATTCCGACAGATAAAACCCAGGTGTTTTGTCTGAAACATAAATTACTTGCCTAGTCACTCTGGGGCCAACTCTTATGTGTATAAAGAGTATGCCTCAAATCTTTAGCTGGTCGTTTGTTATACCACATATTCTGTGGCTGGTTGGTACCAGGTGAGTATTGGTGCACTTCATCATTTTTAATATTTCTGGTCCACTGGAGCAGGTTTGTACCCCATTGTCCGCTATGGCATAGATACGGTGCACTTGATGGCTGGCTGGGTCATCTAGGCTGCACCCAAGTTCCGCATAAGGTTCCGCCACCAGGGAAACTTCTATCTTTAGAGATGGTGGAGGTTTGGGAGGACCCCTACGAAACTTGTTCCCATCCCAAGTAAGGTGTGGTACTCTTCGTGGCGTCTATGTATGTCCCTCGAATACCATGTCGTTCCAATCCTTCCTGTTGCCGAATATCGCTGACTGTTGCTTTGTCGGCTGACTTGTGGGCTCAACGGTGGGCAACTTTCTTGATTTCCGACATACCCTTCCGAAATGGCCTATTATACCACATTTGAAACACTGTTGTTTCGCTGCAGGACAGTTCTTCCGTCCATCAGGATGTGACACCCACGGACACCATTTGCATGCTGTCCGTGGTGGGATGTCGGGAGTACCGTCAGCCTCCGACAGTTTTTTCAGCTTTGACTTCAGCGCGTCTAATGTCGTGGGCTGGGCTATACTATTTTTTAAGTGGGGTGTGTTGATTTGTCCGTCGTTTCCATGGAGACCAACCTGCTGAACTTTTGCTCCAGCGAGGTAAGGATATTAGCTTCGGCTAACACTTTACTTTTGTGTTCGTTGTTGGCGAGTCCTGCCACGAGTTGACCGACTACTATATCATCTGAGTAATTCACCTGCCGGTTGCAGCTCTCGTTCATACATTGAACGGTAAAATCACAGAACTTCGCTTGTGACCGTAATTTCACCAGGAAATAAGTGACGCCTCCTCTCCTGTTGCCTTGTGCACACCTTTAACAGCGACGAGTCGTATCTGACGAAGGAGCTGCTGTTCACTGGCTGTGTTGAGGTCTTCCGCTCCAACCAGATCGAATAACGTTCCCAGGGAAACCCAACGCAGCACCTGACTGTACGTCTAGATATCCCGTATCACCGAGACACATAAAAACCACATAGAACATTGATGGCGCAATGCAAGCATCAGTTATATGCTCATATACGAACGACCCTAAAATGAGGACAATAACGTGGGACAGGATTGTGGGTGCTGCAGCCACTGACGACGAATGTCGCACATTAGCTGAATACATTCAGAGGCGGTTCCCTGATCACGTCATGAATTGCCAGCACATATTCGGCAATTTTGGCCCATGAGGGAACAATTATATTGACTTGATAATGTGCCCATAAAGGAGAACAAAATCCTCATCTCAAAGCAGCTTCGTGCGGAGATACTAGAGGCTCTCCATTCCGCACACCAGGGTGTTAACGGAATGATGGCAAACGGTAGAGCAAGTGCTTCTCAGCTCATTCCGAATTTCGGCTGGGTCTGTTATTTTACACATATCCTTGTATCGATTCCACGAGTCAACAAACAACGCCCACTCGCTGTCAGTCGAACCCTGTTCTATAACGGGTCTTTCTGGTGGCTTAGAAGCCGATCTCATTTGAACCTTTCCGCGACGAAGTTCATTATTTTCCTTCTGCAGCTCTATTAACTGCTGAACGAGCTGTAAGTATTTGGCATCTACGGCTTCTTGTCCTGAAGCCATTTGTAAAATGTTACTCGATAAAGTTCTAAATATCTTTCTTCAAAAATGAAATTCGCCCACTGGTTAATCCTGTTCACAGCGCCATGTAACGTGTAGACTGCTTCGTCACGCAGTGTGTTTCTTTTATTTAACTCTATATTAACATAATATGTGGCACAAGGCCGAAATGGGGAAGGGGGAATGGTCGGTCTTCTGTCTTAACTTTAAACAAACGCTGACCCAATCATACTTACAATATTCCTTACACCAAAACAACACATTCTTACTTACCTTTCTCATCACATCTACCATAATACTTCAATGTCTCCATCTATATTAGTCCAAGTCCACACTACCTCCCGAGGGTGTTCATTTCGGTACTTATCTACAAGATCAAACCTGTCGATAAAGCCCTGAAACAGTTTCACGTCCGGGTTGTTAGTACCCGAATTTGACCTTATACGATCTATATCAGGTCAGGGATGGCATTCCAATCCCCCGCTAAAACTACCCGTCGAGATGACGCCAAGAACGGCTTGATCTGCCGAAACAAAGCAGGCCGCTCAACATGCTTATTAGGCGCATAAACCCCAAGGAGACGTAGAATCTTATCCTTTATGGTAACATCCCGCACGCAAAGTCTGCCTGCTGGATCTGCGAAGAGCACACGCAACCTTCAAAGACTTGCTCACCAGCCAAGAGACACCCCTCGAGCGTCCATCATAACATGCTGAATAAAGGGAAAACCCCTTAGACAGAATGTCCTCATGATCGCGAGAAGAAAAACGGGTCTCTTGAACACAACATACATCCACCCCAAGGCGCTGAAGGTCACTATAGAGCCTCGGACTTTCAAACTAGCTAACCAGAGAGACATTATCAAACCGATTAGAGTTGCTTACCTGAATTAAACATGGACGGGGTCAGGATACCGACAGCCTCTCCCATCGACCCGTGGCCCATCTCAGTCTTGACGATGCAGCTGTCTTGGGAGACACCGCCTATATCCCACGGGAAAGTCAACTTTAGTGCTATATATAAGGAGGGGTGAACAAAAACAGGGACCCTCCCAGCACAAAAGCATTTCAGTTTCTTCAATTTTTCGTTTTGAACGATAGCTATCGACGGGGACATCTTAAAAGAGACAATTGCCTCATCCATCATGGCCACACCTGTTTAGCCCCTGTGCCAGTTCTTATCACTGTCAAAATATTTCCTGCTGCAGGAAAGTTTTCGAGTTCTTCAATGTCCTTATCAGCAAACTGCTTTACTGACAAAAGGTATTTCAAATCCTTAATGCGTTTGCCGTAATCTCGGGCTTTATCTGCCTGGATAGGAGATATACGGCAAACATCTACGCCAGGGTTGAAGATATGTTTCTGTCACTTGTTTTTATCACTTAAGTCCTGTGTCGGACTTCGGAGTCTTTTGTTTTGTGGAGGAGGCATTTCAGGAGATTTCACGGAAGAAGGACTGGGGGTATGACGAGGCGTGTATGATTGTCTGAAGGGGCTGGGGTCTCTACTAAGAGGGATTAAGGGATGGGAGGAAGATATCTGGGCATAAGATGTAGAGGGAGTGACCTTTTGGACGGTAGAGGTCTGAGAGGGTTTGATGGTTGGGAGGAATGATTTTGTGGGCAATGTTGGGCACAGGATGTGGAGGGAGTAGCTTTTTTCATAGGGGAGGAAAGTGTTTCTTGAGACTGTGGAGCAGATGAGATAGTGGGAGAGGACTTTTTAGTTTGAGGGGCTTTTGCAGATCTAGTTTTTCTTTTAATTTTTTTAATTTTTTCTGTTTTCTCAAAGGCTGGGTCGTATTTTTTCTCAATTCTCGCAGTGTAGTTTCAGAGACCGGGGCGTCGCCCTTAGTGTCGACAGAAGGAGTGGGACTGTCAGTGCTTTTCGTCCCAGGGGCTTCAGGGGACTGAGGACCTGCTGTCTGGCGCTTCACTCTGCCCTTGCCAGCAACCTGCCATTCCCCCTCTCCCTACTCCATGACAACACCAGCAGCGGGCGAAATCTCTTCGGAGAATGGGCGCTTAGGTTAGTTTCACCACTCCGATCCCGGAAGCTGGCATGCCTATTACAGGCGTGGCGGAATTCAAAGA
Source organism: Acanthosepion esculentum (assembly GCA_964036315.1). Taxonomy (NCBI): domain Eukaryota; kingdom Metazoa; phylum Mollusca; class Cephalopoda; order Sepiida; family Sepiidae; genus Acanthosepion; species Acanthosepion esculentum. Next base: position 67,363,796 of record OZ038497.1, read on the forward strand.
CACGGACAGAGGGGGATTTTGGTCGACTGAGGCCTGACTCCCAGAGGCCTTCTTCTCTGGGCTGGAAGAGGAGAGGTGCCCAGTCTCTCCACACTTCCAACACACCGGTTTGCGGCTGGTCACAATGACCGGCAGCTTCAGGCTCCCAACATCCAGACAGTTGGGGATGGAGAGGAAGGCTTTTCGGTCTAACATGATGTCAAAACTCCATACCCCAGTCAAGCTATCGCAGGAAGCACCTAATATTTCGCCACACTGCGACATAAAGGGCCGCCAGGTGTTCCCCGATAACCTGAGGAGGGACCTCGTATTACGCCACTGTGGTCCATCGCTACTTTGGTCCATCGCCTGCCTTCGTATTCTGTTCGCAGAATAATATCTTTCGTAATAAGCTCTCTGCTCGTCATTTTCAGGTAATCTTCTGGTGTGGGTAGCAATACGTCCCACATGAAAAAGCCCGAGCCCTTAACAATTCTTAGTAGCTTAAACCCCTGGGACTCCAGTGTTTCACCACTGTGTCTTTCGTCAAACGACAAATTTTGCGCGAACGCTTATCGACAACGAAGACTGACACTATTCTTTTTTCGATTTTCTTAAGTTCTTTGGGGTCCTCCAAAAGCCCACCTTCTACTTCAAGATGTGTGTAACTCTTGGCACGCTCCAAGAACTCCGCAATATCGATGATGCACTTCGGAGGGGACTTCCAACAACAGGGCGATTCCCTGGCCTCTGCGTTATTTCTGGTCGTATTGTCTTTTTGGCCGATATTGGCCTCCATATTTCTGGATGCTGATTTTTCATCATTTTCTGCTTCTTGGCCATTATTGGTCACAGTACTATTTTTAGTTTGGCCATTATTGGCCTCCATACCCTTTTCAGTTTGGCCATTATTGGTCACGATAGTTTTGGTTTTATCATTACCATCAAAGGCCTCCTCATTAACGGTAACTAATGCCGGGTACTCCTCAGGATTGTCTTTATCGGGTGGAGGCTTTTTAATTGAGAATAAATGTTTCCTGACTGACCTCCTACGGCCGGCCACTTTTGGTTTTTCTTAATAAAAAGGAGGGTACCTTTTTCTTTCCATTTTCCAGGGAGAGGGAGGGGTGAAAAGTAGAAAAATGGTTAAGTTTCGCCCATAGGCGAGAAGAAAAAAACTGAACAAGGTTCACGAGACAATAATGTAAACAATATTACAACAGGTATAATTAAATAAACAAGGTTCGCTTAACAGCGAGACAATAAAATTAATAACAAAACAAACGAAAAAACAAAGGTCGACAAACGAGAACAATAAACAAGGTTCGCCCGTAAGCAAGACTACAAATTTACAAAATGACAAACACAAAACAGAAGGACTTACAAAAAGTTTAAAAAGACGAAAAAAGAAACAAGGTTCGCCTAAAGGCGAAACAAATTAAACAAATTTAAACAGACAAAAAGAAAACGCAAAACAAATGGACGTACGACAGACGAGAACAAGTGTGTTTCTGAATGTCCGGGTGCTGTTCGCCCGTATTTATATTTTAATCCGGTGAACTATTTTCATTGGTCCCGTCTCTTTTGTTGTCTTCTTCTCTCTACACTACTCAAATATTGAGAAAGAAGTGTTGTCATAATATGGACGAAAAATAAAACTTATCAGTTTTTGATTGGAAAGACATTCCTACTAAGGTCTAAGAATTCATATTTTATCTTAGGAGGAACTTCCTAAGGTAATGTCTTCTAGAATTCTAAGATGGACCTTAATGTTAATGGTGTTTGACTTTGAGTAATGTGAAAGGCAATACCGTTTTGCATATAGACGTTTTATCAAGATTGGGGTTTATTACTTCTAAAAGTGAGGAGGAGGAAAAGTGTGAAGATACTTTCTTACACTGGGTCGAACCTGATATTTTGTCGATAGACAAATTAGCTGAGGATTCAAAGCGAGATCCCATATTGAACAGTATATTGTTCATGAAAGAAAATAGTGTGGAATAATTGCTCACGGGCAGAAATGAATTTTAAAGAGGTTAAACACAAATTAACTGCAGAAAAGGGTTTGGTTTGGTTTATTTAGTTTAATGGCATATCAAACTCAAAGGGTTATTTAATGCTGACAAGAATTTTAGGATAGGTTCGTATGAATAGAGTATTTATTCTTTGTAAGGAATCATTTTGTAGATCATGTTTCATTGACATATTTTGTAAAGGGGGGTTTTGTCAAGAGTTAAATGTATTGCTGGTAATAATTTTTCCTTCAAAAATGTATTACTGAAAATAACTTTTCCTTCAAAAATTAGTTACAAAACAATGTAGGTAAGCAGATTTTTAAAAAATATTTTCCAGTAGAGCCCAATTTCTTTAATGAAATTTATGATGTTACTTGTTCTTTAAGTTATCTGATTTGTAAAGTTTGTTTCAGATTTGCTGGAAGTTACAATAATCTAGTAGAATGTGTTTAACAGTATATGGCTCCTGGCATGGGACACACATTGGCGGTTTCCATTTTTTAGTAGATGTTGGTGGGTTATGTATCGGTGTCCTATACAGAAGTCTGGCTAGAACCACCTTCTCTCTACTTATCTTTCTGTAAATTGACAGTTTTTCACTGATGATTGATTGGATGTTGAGAGGTTTACTGTTTATAGAGTTGTTCCATAATTGCTGCTATTTTCTTTAATGGTCCTGTTTATGGTAGGTTGGAAGTCGGTGTGTGGCATCTTTACATTTGAGAGGGCCATGTTCAGCGATTCCTTTTCCATTTTATCGGCTTTTTCTTTTCCTTGAATGCCAAGATGGTTTGCTATCCAATATAGGACTATTACAACATCTTTTCCCTTATAAATAGAGTCAATCCTATTTAATAATTTATTTATTAAGGGTTTTCTTAAGTTTTTATTCTTCAGATCTGTGAGTATGGACAGTGAATCCGAGATGATGACGAATCTATTTAACTCACTAGATTCTATAATCTCTAAAGCCAGCTGAGGCTTCTGCACTGAAGATTGAGGCATTATCAGGAAATCTTTTCTACATTGTTATGTTAAGGATAGCAGAGCATCCAACTCTGTCCAAGATTTTAGAATCATCAGTGTATATATGCTAATGATTTGGTTGAGCTTGATTTCTTCCATGTAATCGGATAAGTTAGAATTAATTTTAGAGTATTTAGTAAGATTGTCGTGTCCACTAAACTATCAAATACAATATTTATAAACCAATCACTCAAGAAAACACTTATATCTTAAAACACACCAATAAAATCATAGATTACAAATTAGAATGTTTGTTGTATTAGTCATCATTATTTTTAGATAGATACCGACCAAATATCGTACGGAGGTAGTAGAAGACATACCACGTGCCATTTTGGAGCCAATTAGGAATAAATAAATAATTTAATTCTAGAGCCAATTTTGTTCAGAAAAAAGTGTATAAAAGCATACGAAATCCGTTCCCAAAAAATATACACACGGCTCTCACCAAACTCCACATGACTCTTGCTGATGATCTTTATGACCTCATGTTAAAAGCGACAGTATTGACAAACTTCAGACTTACGGCAACACCGACAACAGTAAGAAACAATTTCTATCTCTCGTATCCGCTTTTACTATGAACCACGCACACACATGTTGACTTTTTCATACAAACACACATATCACAACATTTTATTGTTTCTCACATACGCACACAAAGACAGTTTATATTTTATTTCAGAACTTTATAAACCCAAACAAAAAGACATTACTTTTCAATCTATCATCAACTGCTTGTATTCTTGTCACTATATTAAATTAATGTTTATTTGTTGAAACTACGTTGTCTTTTCTACTGAATTTTATTCCTTCAATGAAAATCGTGTGATTATTCTAGACGGCCAAATTACAAGCGACCCTGTAACAATATTTTGTTAATGTATCGAATCCCGACACTCCAAATTTTAACATTCAACGAAAAACCGAGTAGAAGGATTCCTACAAGATTTAGCAAAATTAGGTATGTCCAATATTTCGCTAAAAAGTGGTATACTGTTGAGTCTTGACTCAATGTTGAATCTCGCCTATTGCATGGAAGAATAATGCAACACAAAATGTACTTAGAACAAGAATGTATTATAACAAGAAAGTGTACACAATAAGTACATATAGTATTTCTGTATATTTCTGGGAAGACGTTCCTGGAGAATGTGTTGACTAGTCGCAGTCGATCAGCGTCTCTAGTTGGATCTCGTGATTCTCAACTTCTCTTCTCTCCCGGTATCAACCATTATTTATATAGTTGGTAGTCACCTATGCAGATTAGGTGGATCCCACCACAACATATACCTTGACGACAAAAGGTCCCAAAATTGATAAAACAATTTTTAACGTTTAAATATTTATGTTGTTATTAAAGAGGAAAGACCAAAGTATTTTCTGAATATTTTTTCAGATTTTTTAATCCTTCCTATAAATGTTAAAAATTTTATTAAAAAATCTTGTTTTTTTTCGAGTCAAAAAATTTCGTAAAATCGAACTTATCGACATTTCTGTCGGAAAGATCATAGTTTGTTAGTTAAAAAATCATGAAAAATCAATTACACCTTTTTCTTTTGTTATCTTAGGAAATTTAGAATGATTAAAGTATACTTAATGTAATTTGAAAGAAACATTACTTACATTTTTAGCAGAAAATTTTTTAAGAGAGATATTTCCAACCAGGGTGGTCTATTTTCACAGGCGTTGATTGATGTACGTCAATATATTCACAACTTACGGCACGGAAATTTATTGGATGGTAGCACAGAAGTGATATAATTCGTTCTAATTTTAAGTGAATCTGGTTAGTAGATTTTTTTTTTAAAATTCACTTTCAAATTTTTTTTTTTTTTTACCTTACGTTTGAGGAAGAATTCTGCACTGAAAATAACATTTAAATTATGAAAGAAAATCAAATTTTACAAGTAAAAATAAAACAGTAAAAAAAATTCATTTTTTTAAATTGAGGTTTATTATTTCAGTCATGAAATATTTTTCTGGGAATATAAAAATTACATGAAACACCATTAATTGAAAAGGGTTAACTTAATGAAATGAGATTTTATTTCTTTTTTATTAAGGCAGATTTTTTTCTATTTATTAATAATTATATGGCAGTAATTTTAATATGAGTTTTATTTTATTTATTAATAAAATTAACATGCTATGTTGGTTTTGTTTTGACTCAACAAGTATTTTTTAGTTTGAGTAGTAGCGAGCTAACTCCAGAAAATTTAAACTCCAAAAATCGTTTTAATTGATAATTTGTCGTGTGGATAATAATTCCAAAGTAATGTACAATGAATTTATGCATTCGATTTCAAACTTGAAAATTTGGGTGGACTTCCAAGGGCGTTTTTTTTTTTTTTTGTAATTGTAAATAGTCGATATTTTCTTTTATCCCACTATTCGATTATATTTGAATAGAAAAAGAAAAAAATTGAAAATAATACGACGATATTCAGAAAACTTGACAAGCGTTGTTTTCTTGTTACTGAACGAATCAAAGCCATTTCTGAAGTAAAAAAAAAACTTGCTTCTATCAAAGGAAACTACTCGTGTGACATTATTTCAACAATGTGCATCCGTACTTTCGTTGTAGACGATTTTAAATACAATTTTGGAATATTAAAAATTATTTTTAAAATAATTATGGTTGTCAGATTTTAATAAGCTTTCAAATTTATGATCTTTAAAAAGTAGAGAACATAATATATCATTTCCATAAGGTTGCAGAAAGAACTTAATGTATAAATATATAACAACCTTTTGTCATATTGTCTACTTAAAATTGAAAAAAAAAAGAAAATTAATGTAAAAATTCATTGTTCATCAAAAAAATTTTTTTCTTTCAGATAATAATTACCTTCGTATATATTATTCAGAAAAGCCATTAAAAACTTTCTTAATTAAATATTGTCTTAGTTTTATTGGGTTTTGTATTTTTACAATTGAGGTAAAAGTTTGGACAATTTCGGACATTTTTTTAACAAATAAATCGATGATTTAGATTTTTCAGAGTTTTGTGCATTTAATTAAAAAAAAAAATTCAGATTGCAAATAAATTTTTTTTTTGTGTTTTCATAAAATTAAGTTCGAGGGGGGTAACAGATATAAAAAAAAAATATTTATACCATGACTTTCAAAGAGACAAACATTTCTAAAATAAGTTCATTCATTTCTGAATAAGTTCTGAAGTTTTCATTAAAATCCAACAAGTAGTTAATTTTTACAAGAATTTCGAAATTAATGTGTCTTTCAACTGACAAAAAAACAACTAAAAAAAACGCTAAAAAGGTCAAAATTGGACATACCTAAGCAAAATCATAGGGTATTTCATTAACCAGGGTGGGTTTTTTGAGTTGATGGCTTTAAGAATTAAGGTTGGATTTATTTGTGTTTCACTGATGATAAAGGTCAAAAGGTTTGATATCATTTTCTTTTTTTATCAAATAGATTTTTGTATTTAGGGTTGAAGGTATTTTTTGAGTTGATGGCTTTAAGAATTAAGGTTGGATTTATTTGTGTTTCACTGATGATAAAGGTCAAAAGGTTTGATATCATTTTCTTTTTTTATCAAATAGATTTTTGTATTTAGGGTTGAAGGTATTTAAGTTTTAGATAATATTGTAATGCCAATTTTTCTCGTCTCAATTTCAACAGTGCCTCATGAGCTTCAGTGTATAAACTTTCTATAGGTGATGTTTTGAAGACACCCAGAGACAGTCTTAATCCTGCATGGTGCATAGGGTCAAGGGTTTTTAGATAGGATTTCCAGGTCAACCCATATATGAAACATCCGTAGTCCAATTTAGTTTTTATTAGAGTTCCATGTAATTATAGGAGTGGTTTGTGATCTGCTCCCCAGTCAGTGTTTGTCACGACCCGTAGTAACTGTAATGATTTGAAGCATTTCTGTTTTATGTATTTTAAGTGGGTGATGAAAGTAAGATTTTTTTTATCAAAAAACATTTCCAGAAATTTATATTGGTCAGTCATTTCCATTTCTGTTGCTTCAAGTTTAAGAGTTGGATCATTGTGCATTTTTTCAGATTGCAGAAATGTGTATACGCTTTGTTTTGGTTGGGGAGAATTTGAAACCGTTTTCGATAGTTCATCAGTTTCATTTATTTAGGCACACTTGCAGTTGTCATTCTGCAGTGTGCATATTTTTTAATCTGTAGCAGATCAAAAGGTCATCTACATATAATGAGCCACCGACTCCTTGATTTGAGCAATTAACAATGTTGTTAATTTTATATTAAAAAGAGTGACAGACAGGATGAAACATTGTGGAACTCCTTCTTCTTGGATTTTTGAGTCCAAGAATGATGATCCTACCTGAACTTTGAAACTTCTGACAAAAAGTTATTTATCAAATTGGGTAATATGCCCTTTAATCCCAGATTGTATAGATCGTTCATGTCTCCATGTTGTCTCGTAGGCCTTTTCTAGACTGAAGAAAATGGCTATTGCCTGTTCTTTTTTAATAAAGGCCTCTAGTGAAAATTTCTAGGTGGACTATGTTATCTATGGTGCCTCTTTTATTTTGGAATCTGCTCTGGAGATTGGTAATTAAATCGGTAATTAAATCATTTGTTTCGAGGTAATTAAATTGGTAATTAAATCATTTGTTTCGAGGTAGCAGTTCAATCTTTTATTTACTATTCTTCCTAGGGTTTTGCATATGCAACCTGTTAATGTTATGGGTCGGGAGTATGGGTCTGATTTATTTTTATCTGGTTTTGGTATAGGGATTATGGTTGCATGTTTCCAGCTATGCAGTCGTTTTCCTTTAAATCATATCTTGTTAAAGATGTTTAACATATATTTTAGAGTTTTTTTTGTGGGGGAGATAGAGTTGTTTAAGAAATTCATAATGAATTTCATCTGGGCCAGTAGCTGTACTAAGTGAGTAGCTTATGGCATCTACAAGTTCATTTAGAGTAAAAGGTTGGTTGTAATCTTCTTTGTTTGAGTTCAGCTTATTTCTTTTCTGTATCTTGCCTAACTTTTTGGAATTGCTGTTTGTAGTTTTAGCTGCAGGAATTTTTTTAAAGGTTTCATCAAGTAGATTTGCTATGTGCTTTTTGTTTGTTATTTTTATGTTATTTTGGGAAAGGAGATTTAGAGGAGATTATAGATTTTTGATAGCGATTTTCTTTTATCAGATTCCAGACTTTTTAGGTTTCGTATTGGAGTTTATTTTATTTATGTAATCTCTCCATGATTTTCTTTTACCTTCTTTGATGGGTCTTCATGCTAATTGCTTTTTTATTTGAATAGATTTAAATTATGGGTTGTAGGTTGAGTATTAAATTTTCATAGTGCTGCTCTTATTGCCTTTTTGCAATCTTTGTCGAACCATGGTCTTTGATGTTTGTTTGATTCGCTGCTTTTTGGTATACATTTTCTCGTAATTGCTATTAATGTTTCAGAGAAATATTCAATAGATTTTTTTGTCATCTTTGTTGGTAAGATTTGACAGCATTGGTTTTTATATTCCTTCCAATCTGCTTAGTTTCCAGCAAGGAAGATGGTTTTCAATGGGGCCTAAACTCTTCATTATAATTGGGTAGTGATCATTGCCACATGAGTCGTCGAGAACTTGCCAATAAAAATAGAGGGGTCACACAGTGATAGGTCAATAGCTGAGTATGATGCAGGATGTAAATATGTATTAGACTTATTATTTAGTAGACTATAAGTCGTTGTTAATTAACATTTTCCAGGCTTTTCCCTTTTTTGTCTGAGTTCTTGGATTCCCATATTACTTTGTGACTGTTAAAGTCACCTAATAATATGAATGGTTTTCTATTAGTTTATTTAGATCAGTTACTTTTATGGGGTCACGCATTGGGATGTAAATAGAGCAGATGCTAACGGTTCTATGTAGGGTAGTTTTTGCAGCAACTGCTTGTAGATTGGTTTCTAGAAGGATTTTACTTTGGGGGATGTCATTTTCGATTAGGATCGATACACTCCCAGATGCCTTCTGTTGAGTGTCATGTATGTAGTTATATTGAGTATAGTTTTTTTATTTTTATTATTAGTTTTTAGGAAAGTTTAGGGTGTTATGAGTTTTTGCTTGTCCAGTGGGTGACGAGTTCATAATTTCTATGCTCTCTGGTCTGTTAGCGCATTATTTGTCATGTTTTGTTCTTTGAAGGTATTTTGATTCTGCTTCTTTGTTTGATCTTGTTTACTTTGTTTTTCCATTATTTGTGAATGTTTGGAGGGTTCTATTTTTCAAGAATGTTTGTACTTTGGATTGGGGTTTTTGGAGTTATTTGTTTTATACTTATAGATTCTTTTTTGTTTGAGGTTGACGCAACAGTATTTGTTTTGACTATGGGAGTTTGGTTTATGTGTAATATTTCTAAATTTTAGTAGTTCTATTAACTTTTTAAATCATTTATTAGAGTTGTAAGGTCTTGGCTCTTTATTGCATTGTTCTCTTGGGTGTCATTTTGGTGATTCGATATTTTAGCAATATTTGCATAGGAAGTTGGAAGTGAATTAGATTCGACCTGTTTTCTTGGAACATGTCTTGCATGCATTTATTCTTACTATTTCCTTCTTTTTCCAGATGTTACACCCTTTAGAATCTGCTGAGTGTTGTTTTTTTCAGTTTGAGCATAAAGGAGGCTTTTCACTGGGTGACACTTCATGATCAAACTCAAATTCCCCATATTTTCGACAGACTGAGGCTCTTATACAATTATTTTGTAGATAACCAAATTTCTGACATTTGTGACATCTACAGGGATTAGGAATGCATGGCTCTGCCTTGGCTATTGTGTATCCTATCTTTATTTCTTTTGGTAGAGTAGGTTTGTTGAATGTCATAATGTATGTGTTTGTGTTTATTGATGTGTCATTTCTTTTTATTTGTATTCTTTTGACACCTCTTACGCTTTGCTTTTTTAGGGTGTAATCATTTTTATTTTCTTCCGGTGAGCAGAGTGACAGTTCTGGGCATTTTATTACTCCCTTAGATGAATTAAGAAATTGGTGGGGGTAAGCCTTTACTTTCATGTCATTTATTTGCTTGATTATTAGTAAATTTTTTGCATCTGTTTTGGTTTTTACTTGAATTAGAAGTATATTATTTTTCTTCATTTTTTTTAGACATTTTAGTTCTATCATAGCTGATATAACCTTTTGTAACACAAACGGTGACACTTTTGTTATTTCACCATCTAATGATTCTATGACTGTGAAAATTGGAAAACGTTTTTTTCCTGATGTTTCGTTGTCACTTTCTGTTTCAGAGTTTTCATATTGTCTCTTAGTTTGTTTATAAGTGTTAGCCATATAATTTTGTATTCGCCATCTGTGCTCTCCACCCATCTTGAAGTTCCTTCTTAAGGGACGCTACCAGGAGTACTAATCCCATTCTCCCTGATCCACCAGTGCTAAACAGATGGTACAGTCATGCTGAAAGTGGATATAAGCACCCACATTCCCCCACCATATCTACCCAAGTATAGTATGGTGTAAGGATTTGCAGCTGTGTCGCAGCTATTATCTTTCATCCCAACTAGCGCTTGTCACTATGTGACTAGCCCATTTAACTGAATTGGGCTATTCCATCCACCTGTCTATTCCAGGTAGAGGGACCGAAGTAACATGTTGTGGATACCCCTGGTAATTTTATACTGGATCAGGAGTCACTCAATCACCAGGACTTCATCCCCGTGCACCATAGGTTGCCACCCACAGCAAACAGGTGGCCCCATTGAGGGGAATTTGTAGTTTTTGGGAATTGGTTTTCGTGAATGTGTATTTTATATATTGCAATTTTACAGGTATTTTGTATGAACAGGTAGGTTAGCAATAGTGCTTTGCGTGAACAAATAGTTTGTGGATTATGATTTCATGTTAGTTGTTTAAACATGTCTCTTTAATTTTGATTGATTCTTTGTATGGAGAAACTATATTATTTTCCTGAAGGCACCATTCTAGCTCTAAACAGATAGGTCCTAGGTTTATCATATAAGCTGACAGCATGTAGGTGAAGTTTTCCTCATATGAACAATTAGATTCTAATCCATCATGTTTACCCTACTATGGTAGTATGTTAATGTCCTACATGATGTAACACTATTTTGGTCGCTGGTGATAATAAGGGCTTTTGGATATCAAACAAAAACGATATACTGATAAATGAACTACCATGAAAAGGGTTAAATGGATATCAATAACAACAGACTGATAACAATTCATTCCTAGAGAATTGAAAATTCTAAAATGAACCAAGTGGCCAGCTAAGAACAATACTTAATTTGTAAGGCTGCTGAGGTGTTGACAATGGATGCCGCCATGAGCGTGCCCGTGGGATCAACATGAGGAAAATTGGATAAAATTGTAAATGCCAGTTATTAAAGGTTATTTTAGGAATGTTTGTAAAGCGAACCAAAGGACATGAGAGCCAGGTACCAGTATCTGATTTTGGACAGGAAGGAAATAAAATCGTTCTGTAGAGATGTCAGGATTGAAAACAATAACTACCAGACTTAATTATTTTTTAATAAAAACACACGGCGATATCTTGACATTTGGCTGAACAATTGCCACCATAATGTAAGTTGCAAGATTTCTCCTGGGAAAGTGTCTCTGGTCCGAGCGTGAGAAGGCCAATTGTTTATTCAACTTTCAGACCAGGAAAAAGAAATCAACACTGGTGTCAATTCACTTATGAGGTGATAGCATTTTAAACAACAATATTTTTTAAATTAGTCTTTGCTGAATGGTAGAGCTGACAGGCGCAGAAGAGCAATCAAGGAAGGAGAATGAGCTGCCTGCACCCACTGAAGGGTAGCACGCATAGACGAAACACTAAGGAGGGTGAAGGAGCTGCCCAAGCTCACCGAGGAGCATTAGTGAGAGATGCTAAGGGGAGGAAGAAAAAGCTGCAACTGGAATAATGCCTACAGAAATAATTCATTTCTCAGGACCAAAAACAATGGAGATGACAGGTGGAGGAAATACCAATTCCCCAACTGTAGCACACCCCCTACACCAGTTTTTGGCAGACATCAATAAATACGAATGTGCGATGGGAATTCAGAGAGAGAGAGAGAGAGAGAGAGAGAAGAGAGATGGGCGAGAAATCACCTTTACTCCATTCCAGTCGCCAAGCGCAAGAAAATGCATGTGACTATCTGCCGACATCATCCTTGGACCAAATTTACCAAATCAGCGAAACAAAATTTGTTAACTCTGCATGCCAAACCTTACCAGCTTAACCAAGTGTTGCATCCAATTTAGAAACGGGTTGGGTTGACAAGCACCTGTATGCTAACACCTAGACTGTAACAACTATTAACAAACCATTGTATGCAGTATTCGATATAAAAATAGTAAATATTTTTTTAATATTATTTCAAGTGTTTTTCTCCTATTTTACTGTATGACTTCGCTCTGTTTGGACCAGCTCAACACGAAGATACCTACAAGGAATCTTGGCCGCCTTATGATCAACCATTCACAACATGGAGATCACTACTTCAATCAGCCACGGTACTAGACGTCTTGGGCGACCAAGGAGGGTATAGAGTTAGAATTGGTTCCTGTGAACTATAAGTCTGACTTTGAAGCCGTTATTCTGGTGCCAGGGACTATTGGATTCACCCTGGGTTGACTACAACCAACCCAAGAATACAGTCAACAGAAAGGAGAGAAACAAGAAAGGAGTGAGAACCAATGGACTTTGGTCATTTTGACCATATGGTTCTAATAATACACTCCGTAATTTTTTTTCTTCTCATTTCTCAATAAACTGACAACGACCGAGGAACAAGTGTAGGACGCTTTTTGATTTTCCCCTGAAATTTATAAATTTATGTTGTTGCGTCTTGCCAAAACAATTTTCTATTTTATTTTGATTTTCCAATTTCACTCGATTTGAATCGATTTGCTTAGTATGAGTGACCATGGGTCAGAGAGGTCTGAAGTGGTAGAGGTTGAGGACAAGTTGGCGGAACAACAACCATCGAATGGCCTGCGAGCGATATTGGGAGGTCCCCGGGTTCCAGCCTTTGTGCGGAGGGACCAAAAGAAATAAAAGATTGGCTCTTGCCAATCAATAAAACTAAAATAGTTTATGGTCTCTCTGACTAAGAGACCGTGTATCTGGTGTGGAATGCCACGATAGGGAAGGTATCAGTGTTCATTGGTCAACTCTTATTAGAAGACCCCCACCTGACTTGGAAGAAGTTGGAAGAGCGGATCACACAAGAGTTTGCTGACTAAGTGATAGAGGCCATGAGGGCCCTTCTGAAGTTAAGCCAGTTAAAGAATGAGACCTCCGGAGAGTTGGGGACAAGAGTAGAAAAATTGGCTAGTCTGGCTTTCCTAGAGGATGTGAGGGCCAATGCTGTGATACAGGCCTAATTGGTTGATCTGTACTTGGAGGCGCTAGGTGAGGAGTGCATACGACAAGATGTCCCAAAAGAGGGACCCTTAAAATTATCGATGGCAGTGGCCCTGGCTAGAGAGCCAAGGGATTTGGGAAAAGGCCAAAAAGAGTATACAAGTGCAGGGACTGAGTTGGGAGGGAGATAGGCAGGAGGAGTTTGAACCAGAGGAATCGGAAGAGGTTTGCAATACAAGGACACGGATGTTAGGGCATGGGTTTTACAAATTCACACTAGGCTGGTTGAGGACGACATGTCAGATCTGTCGTCATGAAGGCCATAGGGCAGTGGATGGTTGAGCAAGGTAGGGATTACCTCCAGATTACGACGAGCTAAGATGTACCAGGTGCAGTCTTCATGGACATAAGGCAAGGTGGTGTGAGATAAAGAAAGAACCACCGGATTCCCCTGTAACAAGAACCCACCTCTGGAAAAGAAGAACCAGGGGAACATCAAAGGACTGAAGTAAGGGGGAGGGTGAACCAGTTAAAGGGAACAGTAATGAGATGCTGGGTATGTAACCGGGTCGACCATTTTGCTGCCAACTGCCCTGAAAGAAGGTGCTGGTCCTGTATTGAGCCAGGACATCTAAAGAGAAATTGCCCCTACAGGAGAAAGATGCAATGTTGGGCATGTGGCCGAGTTGGCCATTTTGCCACAAACTGCCCCTATAGAAATAGGCAGGGTAAACCTCAGGAGATCTGCCTGTGTGCACCCCGGCATAGAATAAGATAGCCATGGACCCTGCACTGCAGTGATGATGAAGAGTCATGTCTGAATGTGCAATGGGACATCGCTCCAGAGGGAGGGTAGCCAGAGTGTTTTCCTTGCTGATTCAAGAGGAGGAACTTTCCTGTGAGGCTGTGATAAAGGGAAAGTTAATGAGGGTGTCGGTGTCCTTAATAAGAGAGGACCAGTTCAAAAGCTTGAAGCTGCGGGGTGGGTTAAATTGATCAGGTGGATGGAAAGCCAATGAAGATAACAGGAATGGTAAGGCTCCCGGTGAAGGTTGGAGGGACAACCAATGTCCACAAATTCTATGTGGTTTGGATTTTGGATGGAGATTGGTTGCACCAACAGGGGACAAAGGTGAAGTTCAACCCCACAATGTTGAATATCAATATTGCCATTGGGAAGCACTCTGGATATGTCATTGTCAGTAGTGTTTGACGGGGACATAAAATTACCACCAAGAACAGCTGTATCAGGTAGGGGTAGGATGGTGTCAAAGGAAGGTGTAGGAGGAGTTTTTCAACTGACCCCAGTAGAATATAGCTTTGGAGAAGGCAAAATGGCCTTGTGTAAATTTGTGGTGGACGTGGCAGTGGGAATACCTATTATGTTGACTAATCAGGCCAGAAAGACAATTAAGGTAAAGAAGGGGGAGAGGTAGGAAGGGCTCTACCATTAAGGTCCATCCAAAGGATAAAATTCAGTGAAAATGAAGTAGAGAACAGTCAAAAAAAGAATCAAGCAATATCCCCTGTTAAGAAATCCTGGGTTTTAGTTTGAAACTTCCAAAAAATGGAGAGGAGCTGAATGATTGAGAAAAAGAGAATGAAATGCCTCTCTCCCAACTCCAAAAGCAGTTAAGAGAAATAACAGATAGCCCTGTGAAGAATTCCTTACAGTAGGGGATACGGAGAAATTTTATTGCTAGGAATGAAGACCAAATGGGCTATTTTTGGAGAAAACTTTTTAGACACTGAAAAAAAAAAAAAATTAAGATAAAGAGAGTGGATAGAAATAAAGTGAAAAATAAAGAGAGAGGTAAATAATCCATATAAAATGGGGAAACGGGTGAAAAGACATTGAAGATAAGGAAGATACTAAAGAGCACAAAGGAAGAGAAATGAGAGGGCAAATGCAGGAAGGTAGGTAGTAGCATTAAAGGTTGGGGACCCTGTGTACTACAAAATTCATTTAAGAGAAGGAAAATGGAACCAGAGGTGGGAACCATACTATAAAATAATAGAACAGACAGGACCTGTATCATTTATATAATCTGGGATCAGATGGCGGCAGTGAACAAAGAGGGCTCATGCTAATGACCTGAAGTTAGCCGAAATAACTGATTGGGGAATAAGCAAGCCTAAGACAAAAAGGGCCAAGACAAGGAAAGCAACCATTGTGAAGCCAGAAGAGATGGAGACAGATGAAGATTCTGGGGAGGAAGAAGAGAGGGAGATAAGTCTACAGCCGGTAGAAACTAAACATAGCCATCTGGGCAGGGCGATTCAGGTGCCATCAGAGGGCCCATCAGCAGTGACCAGCAGTGTTCATTCGTCATCTGTGTTACTGTGTAAACAGCTATGGGGTGTCACCGCCTCACCCCCACAAGGCAATGAAAAAAACAAAAAACAGAGAGCCCTAGTGATGAAGTCCAGGGTTCTGGTTTTAAACCTTCCAAGCTGAAGAAGGAGTCAAGGGAGTGGGAAGAGGAAGATGAGATATCTCTCACCTCTGAGAAAGGAGGAGGAATGAAGAAAGGCTAGAGGTTGAATCAGAATTACCCCTTAAGAGACTGAGAGGGATGATGAACCCCAAATCACAATAAGAAAATATGGCTGTAAACGAGGGAATGGATGAATTTGGTGTCAGTGCGCAACAGTGCCAGGCTCATTCGAAACCCTATTCAGCAATAAACAGTAGGGTTGGCTGGAGAGGGTAGAGGTGTGGAATGCACATCACAGACGGCGGAAGAATTTATTTGTTGATGTTGTTGTATGGCCAGCGGTGGCATTGGTGAGACTCAACCTTTGGGGCGAAAGCACCACACACCTGTCTGAATTCAATGAACTCACTATAGTCTAGTTATGAGAAGAAAAGTAAATTGAAAAGCTAAAGAGATAGGAGTAGCAAGAATACCCCAGAATAATTAAATATGCATAAACAGTGAGAAGAATAAGAACGAGGAAATCTTATACCTTTGCAAGAATGGCTGGTATGAGGGGACTGACACTACTGTTGATGATGATGATGACGATGGCAGGAGCTTGGAGGCATAGTCAAAATAGAATTTTTAAGAAAACAAGCGAGGTGATAATAACAAGGTTGAAGTGGCTGGTTACTTTTGTGGTCGATTTGAACCCATATGGGTTACTACTAGACAAATTGGAGAGTGAGATACAAGGGCTGGGTGCAACCAGATTGAAGGTGGTGAAAAATTATCCCAGTGAAGAAAGGTACCATAGACTGTTGTACTTTTTAGAATTGGAAACAGCTATAATGGAAGCCTAGTGGAAAGATACAGTGCCGTTCAATAAAAGTGACTCACCCGATTTTTTTCGCCTATTGTTTTTGGGGTCAAACTAATTTTTAATCTTACTACTATAAAGACCCCTTCCTGACCACCTAGTAAAAAAGTTTACTCACCCTAAGGTATTCTATTGATAATTATAATTTTGGATATAAATGAGATTTAGGGAAAAACTCTGTGCAAAAAAAGTGACTCACTTATTTCCTGCAACTAGTAATCAATAGAAACATAACCGAACAGCTTTAAATAAAGAATAATAGAGGGATAATTTATTTATAATAGGTAATATAGTTTGAAATATTTAATAATCTATGGGTCCTCCTTTATTTTGAATAACCTTTTCAACCCTTTTTGGCATTGACTTGATTCGGTTCTGGCAAATCTCATCTCCAAGCATTGAATTCCATTCGGATATGAAATTCACAATCAAATCCTCTTTGTTGCTCAACTGCTTTCTCGAGGGCCTGTACTTTATAATGCTTCATAAGTTTTCACTGGGGTTGATGTCAGGAGATTGAAGCAGCCAAGTCATAACACTCACTTGCTTCTCATCAAAGTATTCCTTCATCAATTTTGATTTGTGACAGAGAGCATTATCCTTCAACAGATCAGGCTAAATTTAATAAGCCGAGATCTCCTTCTCTGGCCAGTCTTCTTGATACTTCCCAAGCACTTTTAAGACTGGATAAACTTTTGAACACTAAAACACTTAATATGAAATTATGAGATGGGCTGAGATTTTTAAACCAAAAACCTTGATTTAGTTAAAAAATGTGAGGCAAGTTAAAGTTTAAATGCCAAAATATTATATTTAGTTTTGATTAGAATTTTAAGCATTTTAACTTACAAATTTTGTCTATATTGATCAGCTTTTGAATTTATACTGAAGTTGCATGAGGTGGTGCAAAAAAGTAAAGCCGGGAAAAAAAACTGATTATTTATTTTATTTTATATCAAAGCCACACATATAAGCAAAAAGAGAGCTTGACAATCATGTAGTGTTTCAACAAAACTACAACATAAGACATGCATATCACTGCCTCTAGTAATTATGTTCACACAAACATGTATATGCACAAAAGCTGAGTATCATCTACCATATATTCAACTGTGAAAGCAGAACAACATATATCGTATTTTTATATTATTTATTTTTTATTTATAATCTTCTATTCAAATGTTGGCATCTAGTTTCACTTTTTATGAGTACATTGTCCAAATATGCAACAGTAAAATCTAAGCCAGCTAGCATCATATCCATTACTTGCTGGAAAATGCTAGATGCCACTTTGACCCCAGATGGTAGCTGTATATAAACTTGTGCATGTGGTTTATAATTTTCTACATTTTTCATTCACTTCAATTTGCAGGTATGTGTTTGACAGGTCAATTTTTGGAAAACTCTTCTTCCATTAAATTTTGAAAAAATCTTTTCTGGGGATGCTAACAGATATGTAGGAGGCAGTAGACACTCATTTAACCCTGTAGAAAAATCTGTGCATACATGAATATTATTATTTTTCTTTTTTACATACACTGTTAGAGATGCCTACTCAATAATCTGTGGGTGAAATAACTCCTAGTTTATAATCTATCAAGTTCTTTATTAATGGGTTCCACAACTGCAAAAGACACACTACATTTGGGTTTAAAAACAGGAACTACATTTTCCTTTAATTGAAAAACTGCCTTTGCCATAGTACATTTTCCCAGACCTTTGGAGAACACTGTATGAAAATTCTTTTTTAACTCCTTTAAAAATACTTCCAGTTGCCATACTTGTTTTTCAGAAGGAGCAATTCACTTTTTTACAGAATGAGTTATTTTTAAATACAAATGTTTTGAATTTTAAAGTTTTCCTGGTAAGAGACATTACATGCAATTTTGCCAGAAAAACAATTTTTTCCTGAGATACAGTTTTGATATATGACTCTCCTTTAATTACCTTACCACTTAGGACATAAGAAAAGAAAAATCTTTTGCACTCATCATCAATTTTGACAAGCTAGTTAGCATATTTACATTGGTTCATTCCAAAAGTTATTTGGACAATTGAACTTGTTCCTTTGCTATTATCACAAAATGTTTTATCCAATCTTTTTTAGTCCTCAGGTGTATAATCTGTAGAAAACAGGTACCCTTTTTTTCTGAAATTGGTAACAAACAGGAAAGAAATGGTGGCTCTAGTTATGCTTTGAATTCTATTTTCAGCAACCTGTGTGACTCAGGTGATTTCTTACTTGTGTGATCAAATAACTAAAATCATATTTACTTTAAAATATTAAAATTTTAACTGAAATTTATTACATGATTGATTGATTGTGATTAATCACCCCTCAACCACTTGTAGGCCTAGAGCTAAATTGATTGAGTTATAAACATATTTTATAGTTAGTTGACTATGGATGAGAGTAAGTTTTATAGTTCTTCAGATATGGTTGAAGGACAATTTTATAGTTTGTTAGATGTGGTTGAAGGAAAATTTTTCCCAAGTATGATAGAGAAGTTTTATTGTTAATCAGGTGTGGTTGAAAACAAGATTTATTATTTGTCAAGAATGATTGAAGGCATGTTTTTTGCTTGTGTAAACAGTTATAAACATTTTTTATTACTTTTTTATGTTACTGTAAAGTCCAATCTTTTGGACAAATTGCAGTATGTTATCTGATTTAATGTTTTTAAAAAGTTCTCTAAGATTGTTCATTCTGCAATACTTGTTTCAGATTTCCCAGAAGCTGCAACATTCCAACAGTATGTGGCTGACTGTATACAACTCCTGACATGGTACACATATTAGTGGGATTTCATTTCTCAATAAATTTGTGAAAAATACATGAATAGCACTTATTTTCTATTTTCTATGTAATTTATTAATTTTAAAGACTTATTTGATTGATGGTTCTAAGCTTTAAAAATTCCTACTCCATTTTAAAAACATTTCAGGGAAATTTTGTGGTTTTTGTATATTTTTTCCTCCAACCTAATTTCATCAAACAAGTTTTGTAAGTTTTATTAGACATCAAATCATAAAATATATGGCCTTGGTTTTAATCATTTAAAGTGTCATCTGCCTTATGAAAGTAATTTTTATACCATTAAAAATTTGAGCAGATTAATTTTTAAAATGTATAAAATCATACATTTTTTTGTTTTACAAACACAAAGAAAACTGCACAAGATTTGTTTATAAATTTTATTAGAATGTATTTAATTTAAAATAATTTTTATTCTTAAAATTTGAGTTGTCTACTTTTTTGTGATACAACAGGAAATTAAAGAAAAAATGAAAAAAATAAAAAACATTTTTTAGGTTAATTACAAGGATTTTTTTAATTCTAATTTCTAATTTTTAGGTGAATTACAAGTATTTTTAATTCTAAAGCCTTTTATTTCTGTGATAAAATTAAATCAACAGCCTCAGCCAAATTTTTAGGATAGCCATCAGCTTTCACAATTTGGTGAATTTTATCTTCTGGCCTGTAAAAAAATAACCAAACAACAAAAATTAGTCAAGTTGAAAAATGAATATTTTTATTGTTAATTTGCTTTAATTTCTTAGAAATCTGGTTATACAAGCATTCATGCTTTATCCCTGCTTTAAAAATTATAGTAACTTTTTATTTTTTGAAACACAATACTAATACTCACTCACCTTTTTCAGCTGAAAATCAGAATTTACATAGAACAGTTATAACAATATTAAAATTTAAAGTCATATACTTTTAAAAATTCTTTTGGCAGGGTTTTAGCAAATTATCTACTGGAAGGACCACATCTCTGCCAAACAGCATATAGTACGGTGAGAATCTGAAGGTTTCATTAATTGTAAACCTTACAGTCGCCAGAGCCTGTGTCAGATACAGGTCCCCATTTTCCGTATCATCTCTAGCCAGTTTGGCAACACGTCTCCCAAGATTTTGTGGAACCTCTCCACCTTAGCGTTACCTTGGGGGTGATAGGGAGACGTAGTTATGTGCTCCACATTTAGACTTGTCAGGACCTCTTTCATTATGTTATTCACATTTTCCAGTTCATTGTTTGTAACCAACTGCACAGGGGTACCATATCTAGGAAAAATTTCACCCATCACTAAATCGGCTACTGTTCTAGCTTTCTTATCCACTATGGCGAATGCCTCAAGCCAATTTGTCAGCCAATCCACAAAACTTAGTATGTAAGTATTACTTCTAGGGGTCTCCCTGTATGGTCCCAACACACCCATACTTAACTTTTCAAAGGGAAAACTCGGGGCATTCACCCCTTCTAATAGTGCCATTTCCCATTTCCTACTCTGTGTCTGTCACACCACACAACTATGAACATAATCGGTGACCTCATTATACAACCTGGGCCAGCAATAATTCCTTCCTATCAGATCGTAGGTTTTATCAACCCCCATATGCCCCAGTTTCTCATGGCATTGCTCCAATATTTCCAGTCTTAAATCCTTGGAGACATATTGTTTGGGTCTAACCTCTTCATCTGAGAGATAATACAGCCTCTGTTCATGTATTGCATACTTGGAGGTCTCTCCTGCTCTACTTTTCCTCTAAGAGCGGCTATTTCACTGTCTACCTGTCCCTTCTCAATTTCATCTGTCCAGTGGGCGTCAATGACTAACTATGTGTCCTTGTCTATCTCTAACACAGGGTGGTCCTCCAACCTATTGGAGTTAATTACTCCTATCTGGTAAGCTCTATTGTCTACCCTTGGCTCCACTCTCATTCTTCTTCCAACTTTTGGGTATTCTGGATAGTAAATCTGCATAGGTGTTATCCTTTCCAGCCAGATACTCTATCTTGCTTAATTTCAATGCCTACTGCTGTATCTTCTTTTTGTCCAGTCTGCTTCCAGTAAATACTGGAGAGGCCTATGGTCAGTTTTTATGATAAATGTGGCTCCATTCAAGTAGTAATCTAACTTCTGGAGGGCATACATAATAGCGTATGCCTCTCTCTCTATCACTACCATCTCTGCTGTGTCTCTGAGAGCTTATGTAACAGGAAGTATATTGGTACTTTCTTCGGTATACCTGGCATGGAGCCATACCCATCAGGGCATGGCTGGGTAAGGACTGCACCTGTACATTGCTCACTGGCATCTGTATAGAGGACCATTGGCTTGCTAAGATCTGGGTATGTCATTAAGGGAACAGTGGTCAGCTGGCCTTTCAGGATGTCAAATGCCCTCTGGTAATCAATCCTCTGTCCACTTAAATTGGGCGTATTTTTTTTTCGTCAAAGCTACTATTCTAGAAAACACCGGGATAAAATATCTGTAATATCCTATAGCCCCAATAAATCCTCATACCTGACTGTCTGGAGCTCAGACATTTCTCTGACTACTTTTACTTTGTTCAAGTTGGGCTTAATCCCCTTTCCATTTATCACAAATCCCAGGTACTTCGTCTCTTCCTTTAGGAATTGGCACTTTGATAGTTTTAATTTTAACCTGTGCTTTCTTAAGTGCCCCAGTACCTGCCTCAAGTGGTCAAAATGTTGTTCTAGTGTCTCTGAGAACACTAGAATGTCATCCAGGTATGCCATAATGAACATTACCATTCCTCCCAGCACTACTGACATTAGCTGCTGGAAAATCCCTGGGGCACTGGCCAACCCAAATGACATGACCCTAAATAGGAACAGACCCATGTAACATGCAGCCTTTTCTCTATCAGTCTCATCAAGAGCTACCTGCCAATATCCAGATCTCAAATCTATGATGGAAAAGTATTTAGCCTTCCCCAACAGGGCCAATATGTCGTCAATTAATGGCAAGTCCACCACCAAGGTTTTTGAAATAACGTTCAGTTTCCTAAAGTCTACACAATCTTTTTTATCCACCAATCATCCCCGTCTTCAACATATCCTTGACCGCTTGCTCCATCAGGAATCTCTTATGAATAGATGTTCTATAGGGCTTCAACTGTAGTGGGTGGTCAAACATATCAATTTTCATTTTCACTGTGTATGTCTGGCCCAACTCTTTGGCCACCACATCACGGTTAGCTCTCAGCAGGCCTCCCACCTTCGCCCTAAACCTATCAAGGGCCTCTACCTCTTTGTCTTCTATTCCTTCTAACCGCTTTAAACACTTTTCTTCCCTTTTATAGAGCTTTACTCATTGTATAGTCCTTCCTACCTCTTCCCCTTTCTTTATTCTCACCATCTTGCTGGCCTGGTTTACCAACATTATGGGCAATATTTCTGCTGCATCAACCACTGTCTCATGCAGGGTTACTTCATTTTCCTCAGAGCCCTTTTCTTCTACAGGAACTAACTGAAGAATCTCTTTCTTCACCTCTTTCCCTGTCACCAACCTGCTCTCACCTGACATTGCAATTCTAGGGGGTAGTCTTTTGTTTTCTACCACCAGACATAGGCACTTCAGGTGGGACCCCCAATGGTGTCCTTACACCATTTACTACTAATCCAGTGGGGTTAAACTATATACATCCACACTGACAAAAGCCACTCCATTTAAATATGTTGACAAAAAAAAACATTAATAAAATTATCTTGTTTTTCATGATAACAAATTCAACATTCAAATACAATCAATTTAGTTTTCTTACAACCTACCTATATTTTCCTGTGCACACTTGGATACCCCTCATTCCTAAGGCCTGAGCACCTTCAACATCATTTATAATGTCATCTCCAATCATCACAACCTTAAAAATAGAAATAACTCTAATTTGTACAAAAAATAAAAATATAGCCAGGAAAAACTGCAAATATCACTTTAATAATTTATTTAAAATAACAATTAAAATTTCACCATCTAATTTATTAGATGAAACATATTGGTATTATTTATTCACATTTTGTTTCAATTTTTTAATATAATTTCAACACAGATCACCGTTAGTAATGAGTAACCTAGTTTTTCATACTATATTGTCATGTGTGCAACAAAAAAAAAACAAGATAAAGAAAAGCAAATTGAACGGCAAAAAAACAAATAAATTTTATAGTAAACAAAAAGGTTTTATTTTAATTTTAGTGTTTTAGTCAGTGGCTAAAAAGGAAAAAAAACATGAAGTCTTACTGGCAAGAAGTTTAAAATACTTCAAAAGTAACTCCAGTTGGGAATTGCTGTTTTTTTTTGTGGTATAGTTTACTTAACCCATAAAATAGTCAGTGTACAGCAATAAATGCATTGCTCTGAAACAGATTTTTACAACAACTGACTTCGCCAGCCAACATGCTTAATTTTGGCACCAACCAAACAAATATGAATACCTGGATGAAGACATTCACTTTGTAAATCATCCAACTATATCAAAGAGTTCTTTGAAGTCTTTTATCTAATTGACCCAGAACCTTTAAAAGTTTCATTCATGTAAATAGATTCTCTTAACAATTTTGCTTGTGAAGAATCATTAAAATTCTATATATTTTGATTAATCATACTATTCTACAGGAGTATATAAGAAAAAGTGATAAAGAAATGTATCCAAAATGAGAATTTTTTTTATAGCTATCCTCTAACATTTTCAAACATAGCTCTTTTAATTAACATAACCATATTGGATATTTTGGTTGACAATAATAAAACATTCCAATTATTGTTTGAACAATTGAGCTCATACTTTATGTTGTTGTCATAATGTTTTGGCCAATATGTTCTTTAGGGCATACAAACTATAAGGAATGAGAAAGAAATTCAGGCGTGTGATTTGAGTTTCTGGGAATGAGTTGAGCTAGTCAGTATATTAGCGACCAATTCTTTTCTGTTCACTACCAATGCCTGGTCACTTTCCATATGGATTTTATACCAGGAGAAGGCTGTAGAATGGATTGGCTGAAACATTGTAATAATAATATTAAGCAATTTAGGCATCCAAACAACTTTTGGAAAGATAACAGGACATTCATATAACAGATATTAATAAAAATAATTGTATGAGCAAATTTATTTCTCATGCTTTTTCATTCAAATAAGGAAATAAATTTGTTTTGTCATAGTTTTCTTCATGAATTTGTTCATAAATTTTTAGTCTAATTCATTAAATCATCTAACACAAATGAAAGCATTCTCATAAATTATAAAACAAATTGTTTATGATAAACTTGGTTGCTTTCTTCTCATCCTTACCACTGATGGTCAGAAACCATGGACTAATGCACCAATGCTCTCCACTGTTTCCTCTTCCTTGTTATAGTTGTACATTCTACCAATGTTTTCTCTGTCCCATCTCTGATATCATCAATCCAACATCACCTTAGTCTTCTCCTAGATCTCCTGCCATCAATGCATCCCTCCGGGATATGGATGCAGAGGTTCTTGGACCTGATGATATGGTCTATTGCAGTTTTCACTTTGTTATGGTCACAGTCAACTACCTCCAGAACTGACACATTTGATTTTTGTAGTCAGTCCAGCTGATGTGCAATAGGACAGGTCAATTTTGAAATTGTGGTATTGCATTGAATTTTAAAACTGGAATTTGACATGATAAATAATGACACAAAATATTTTCTCCAAATTGTTACCATTTTTTGAGAAAACAAGTTTAAAGCTTAAGTTTAGGTTGAAAATTGGAGTGTTGGAATTTTATTCCAATGATTAGTGAACGATTTATTGCTGTCAAAAAATTCTCTACCCTTATGGAAAATAAATGTGTAAATGGTCTTTAAGATGTTTTCCAATTGTAACATTTACTTTGTTTTCGATAAATCAAAGAAAAATACATCAGAATTATGAATAATATAAAATTATTCACCTTATAAAGACAAAATGGAGATTAAGTACAATGCATAAATAATAAATGTATTTAGGTTGTAACCAGCAATGAAAATAGATTCCTTTTTTTTGTCATATGGAATTTAGGTTTTGTTATTTTTCAGTGGGAAAAAATTAAACTAGTCCCAGAAATTTCTTTGATGGATATTATTTAAGTTTTCACTGTTATAAACATTTTCCCTTAAACACAGTTGATTTGAAATTAATTAGTTCTTTTGTATTTTTATATAACAGACTTAATTATTTGAAAAAGAAAGTAAACATTTTGTTTAATCTATATCATTTTGTATTTTCAAAGAGACTGACATTTATTTAAAACATTGTGATTGTTTATTTCTGTGGACGAAACTATTTCCATTTAGGTAAGTAATACTCTTTCTTTCTAGTTTTCTTATTTCAATTTTACTTTTGAAATTTTACTAAAATAGGGTAATGTTTGCACTTCTCCTTCTCACAAGAAGTTAATGTTAATTCTAAGCCAGTTTTTCTTTTTTCTTTGTTTAATTTGAACTAGTTCATGTCCTGATTTTCAAAATTTAAACTAATTAAAAATATAAATTTACTTCTGATAATCTTCTCTTCTCTGGTAAATAATATTGTGATATTTTCCTTCATATTTATCATATATGCTAGATCTATTTTTAAACACATATACATATTCTGAAATTTCAGGTTCCCATTGAAGGAAGGGAATATTTAAAAGCATAGAGAGAAAAATAGGACCAAAAGGCAGTTTTCAATTTGGAACTTGTTATGATAGGTATTTTCTCTGACAGATGTTGTCTTGTCAAGAGATGATAACTCTCTCACAGGTACAACGATACTGCTTTTATACTGTACCTCATTTACATATCACTATACCTCCCTGAACCTAAGAAAGAGGCTTTATGCCCTTAGTTGACCTTTGACTTCTATGAACAACCCTGGGAGACATAATCCCTCTCTCAGAGTGAGTCTCTTTATTTCTTTTTATAGGAACTCCTGGTCTTAACTGATTCTCCTCATTTGAATCATCATGATACCTCTGGTCACTCTCATTTCCAAATTGCTCATCACTAATACTGGATACACTCATTCTCCTTCTCCTGTTATTCACTTTCATCTCTTTATTGGTCTTCATGATCACTCTTAATACTGGATCCATTAATCCTTTCTTGCGTTGTCCATTCTGCTTCCTTTTTTACCGCCTTTTCCATAATTTCATGCTCTCTTGTGGTTCTAAATTGGTCTTCATGAGCCAGTAAAAGTAACCACCCATCAGAAGCATGTTCAGAACCATGAAAATATAATTGCATTGGTGCTAATTGTAGAGTTGATAATGACACTTTGCAATACAAAGAGATTACAGAGGAAAATAGCAAAAAAAATATTTAAGATAAGCAAAGGACCAGAGCACCATTTGACTTTCACCAGAGATGTATATGGAAAGTAGATATCTCAACCACAGAGTTATCCGTAATATTGATGCAACTGATGTTGTTCTATCAAAGGATGTTGCTGCTGTTTTAGAATTCAACAGCGTAAATTCTATTAAGGCAATTCTTGTGGACAATACCAGAATTTACACTGGTTGTGAGGCAGGACTCTCAAGAAAAAACTTAAATGAAAGTTACACACCATTCGCTGTTCATTCCATCAAAATGAACTTTCATTTAGATCTGTTTTTTAAGTACATTGATGACATGACAAGAAGTCTTATTACTTTTACTGGCCCTCTAGATAAATTTTGTTGAAGTGATTACCAGGGTTTGTCCCAGGTAAAATTTAATACTAACAGTGGTTCTCTGGATAAGTTATATCTTACTGCAGAGGCAATGGAAGATTTAAGTGGTGACCAGAGATTGCTCTTAGAATATGCAGCAGGAATTTCTTGAAGAGAAAGTAAACCCTAGATTTACTGCCTGGAATACTGGAGCTCTAAATCAAGCAAGATGGCTAACTTTAGTCATCAAGTTAATGTTTTTATGTAGCAGAGGTGTCTACACACCAGAACTCTATGATAAATAGAGTTCTGGTGTGTAATTTATAATTGAATTCATTTGTTTGAAATTAAAAGGGATAATATATTCTATAACCAACAACTATGTCTTCAGCATAATCTAGAGAATAAATCAAGTTGACTGAAATACAGAATGTTGCATTAAAACATTTACAGTACAAAAATATTTATTTTGATTCAAAAGTAGTGAGCCACCAGAGAAGAGATGAAAAAAAGATTTTAAAAATTTTCAATTCTAATGTGATAACAGTCAAATTTGATTAACCTCCCATAAAATGGATGTTATGAAACTGCACTTGCAAAAGGTTTTTCAATTAATGAACTGCAAGAGATTCTAATGAATGGAACAACATTGGAGTTTCCAAATTTACCTGTACATTCACAAAGTGTGGAAAGAGCAGCTAAATTAACTACTGAAGTTTGACAAATTGTATATGGACAAGAAGCAAGGAACAAACACATTATTACTAAATCATTGTGCCATCAATAAGACCTTCATTTACTTCAAAAGGAAATTATACTGAACAATTTAGCTATATTATAATGTAATTTGTGCCTGGCGGTACTAAGGGGTTATATAGACTTTTATCTATTTGTGATACTATTTGTTGTTACCGCAATAAAATAAAATCTAAGAAAGATTTCTTATCAATAAAAAGTGTTATGTGCTGAGAGACATTGAAATGAGAAGGGTTAATACCAAAGACCTATGGGAAGAATTGAGGATTTAATTCACACATAAATGACTTGAATTGTATGTCGAGCAGTTTGAACAATGGAAAAGTGACCCAAAATTAGGAGGCAATATTGATGGACACACGGCTGCAAATGCAAGCTGTAAAGCAAAAATTTCATTTTTTGTAAACAACAAACTTGGAATTGATTCCCCTGGTTGAAAGTTGATTTCAAATAATTTAGTGAGAGTAGGAGAAGGGAATTCCCCAGAATTATCAAATTCTCTTACTTCGCCAGTTTGAGCAAATGTCAATCAATATGAATGCATGAAGCAAATTCAGCAGATGAGTTGCAGAAGAGAGAAGAGAGGCAGAGACAAAGACAAGACCAGAGACAGGAAAGAGGCTCACATGATTATCTGCCAATGAAAGCCTCCGACTTCAACCAATACCATAATACCAATTTTCGTATGAAGGACTGGTATAAACACAGTATTTACTTCTGTTCAATTTATTTGAGTGTTATTTTTTTTCCTATACGGCATCACCCTGCTTGGACCAGCCCAACATGAAGAAACACCTGCAACGATTCGTTTTGGCTGCCTTATGATCAACCTTAAATTACAACATGGGATAAGGTTAGCTCGTGATTGAAGTGGTCACTTCAGTGACCAGTCACAGTGTTGGAAGTCTTGGATAACTGGGGAGGGTGTTGTACAATTACAATTTTTTTATTTTTATTAATTATGACCTATCAAATTGTGTAAGATCTTATTCATTGATTAGCCATTTTTGTAATCTTTCATAATTTTTTTATTTATTTATTTATTTGTTTTGTTTTTTTTTGTTTGTTTTTTTACACAATTTTCACTTGTTGAATACAGTTAAAAAAAAAAAATAATATATTTTGCTTGTGGTGATTCATATCACCATAAGCAAAATATGCAATTTTTTTACTGTATTAGAATTCTACTTTGGATATATTCTCCACTCAATGTATCTAATACAAAAAAAATGTCAACTTTATTTGGGTTTATTCTTGAAATAGTAAAATTTTTAAAGTCAGTTTGTAAGCAAAAACCTGCAGAAATTAGGTATTTCTGTACATTTTTTCAGACGATTTTTAAAACCAAATGCTATAAAATTGGTAAAAGCTATGAATCTAATTTTTACTTATCACACCAAACTCCAGCTCCTGCACCAAATGTAGTACTGATTTTCTAAAGAAAGTGAAAAATCAACCCGCCCTAATGTGCAGTGTCCACCTGTAGCATGTCTTGAATAAACATCAGTTTGTTAACAACAGCAGCTTACAAGATCCAGATTTTTTGGCCATACATTGCTACTAACCACACTATGGTCTTTAGAAACTTCAACAATGCTTTTGTGAAGAGCGCAGTTTTTCCACAGAGTGTTAAGAGACATAAGTATAGATCTTGCTGCCCCTAACCAAACCATGATCTCATGAATACTGTTTGCTGTTTCATCTGCAAAAGTTCCCATGTACTTGAGTTTCTCGACATGAACCAGTATGACACCTCGGCACTAAAGGCTCAGCTGCACTGCTTCCCCAGTGGTTGTCATGTTTTTTGTCTTCTTGGTGTTGATCTCCAGCTGATACTCACCAGAGTCTCCACATCATCAACCAAGCAGTCTTTGGAGTGTCTGGTGATGATGATATCAGCAGAGCGGAGGTTGTTGAGATTCTGGCCACTGGTTGTTACACAAATGTGCCAGGCCTCAAAACCTGAGGGGCCTCAAGAAAATACCTTTAGGGATTGGGGGCGGGGCTTGTTTACAAAAAGTAGAGAGCAAAATTACGAATTGGCATTTTATTGAAAAAATACAAATACTAAAACCAGTTCCAAAGCAGCTTAAAAGTGCATTTTTTTAAAACTTTCATTGAAACAAAATGCACAAAGTCTAATTCTCGTGTTAAATCACATTCAATTGCAAGGGTTGCCAAGTTTGTAAGGCGGTCTTAAAGCATTGTACGTTGATAGTTCTTTATTCATTTTAAGTGATTAATAGAGCACTCTGAAGATGCAATTGTGGCAGGAATGATACAGGAGATTCGGAGAAAAACGAAAATATTAGGGAAATTCCCGACGAACCCTTTTCTGACTAGTGGGGAGCCCTCAAAATAATCTGAGTGCCAGACCTCGGAAATTCTCTCCCTGGCACTGATCCTGACTGGCACATTGCCTCTTCTAAATATAAGTTGAAACACATGGTTGACACTAGACAGTACTGCCACACACCCTTCTGGATGGTACACCATTCTGCCAGACTCTCTCCACACACTGCCCACTGTATAATTTCTTTAGTAGGTCAACTATTGCTCTGTTGATTCCTGTTTTCCTTAACACAGTCAACAGAGTTGAGTGTTGAAAGCTTTCTTGTAATCAATGAAAACTATGTAAAGGGAGACAGTGTACTTCTGTGCCTTTTCCATAATGATCCTATGTTGAAGATCTGATCTCTCATCCAAGCTTTCTTTTAAAAGCCCATCTGTACCTCAGAGGACTGTCCTTCCAACAGTCTTCTGTACTTTCTGCAACAAGACTCATAGAAGTATCTTGCCTGCATGGCTGATCAGAGTGATGGTGCAATGTTCTTCACATTCTTCAGTTCCTAAGATCTTTGGAATGGGGATGAACACTAACTTCAGCTAATCTATTAGTCACTCACCTGTCTCCAGGATCTTGTTGCACAAACTGCACCTCAATGAGATCATCAATCAGTTGTCTGTCTTAAACAGTTCTGCTGGGATGTGAACCCCTGTTACTTTGTTCTTTACCAGGAGTCAGATGGATACCCTCACCTCCCATTCAAGATTATCAAGAGTATACTCTGTAGTGATCACATTATCATTGGCATGATAAAAATTCTCACCATAATCATTACACCTACTCAAAATATCCTGGCAGCCAGTGAGAACCTGGCTCTCCTTATGCTTGATGTTTCTCTGCCTCAATTGAAAAACTTTCCTCTGGTTTTAATGACATTGTTATGCCTCCCTTTATGCTGAGATAGCATAGGCTGTCCTTTACTTTTGCACATTTTTCAAGCCAACTCATCTTGTTCTTCCTAGTCTCATATTGAACTATGATAATCATTATGATATGAAGATATTGTAAAATTTTGTTAATCTTAGGATAGAGATACTTTCTGATTTATATTATTAAATGTTTTTTGTTCAGTTAAAATGTGATAAAAAAGGTATTTGTAAATATAGATTTTATTTATACTCTGGAGGAAATGTGATAGTAGTATCCTATGTTCACTATGTACAAGCAATGGACTCACCCCAGTTGGCTATTTAACTTGTAACTCCTATTTTCCTTTGGAGCTGAGTTTCATTTAGTTGAATAAAGCTTAGCACTTTTACTGTTGTCCTGAGCTCTGTTTACTTTTACAATTACTACAGGAATCCTACAGTCTTTTAATCTTAAATTTCTCATAATTTTCCCTTTAAAATACAAAGTTTATTACACATACAGGTACCTTTGTGATTAGCTCAATGAAGGCTTTTTAATGCAAGATCTCATCACCAGAACTAGATTGATAATGTTTGTCATTAACAAAAAGGATGACTTACATCAAGCAAAAGTAAAAAATTAAAGCAAATAAGTAAAATGCAAGATAAAATTAATGAAGAAAGAAAAAACAAAATATTTCTCTCAACAGTCTTGCACTTGGGAAAAAAGTTTTAGTGAGAATCACAAGATAGCCATCATGGTAGTAGTAAATTGAAAGCAATATTGTATTGACTCATTACATTTCTAGCTTCATAAAACAAGAGTATCATATTATTTGTAAAATCTGTAATAGCTAATGCTGACAGCTAGTATAAATTTTTAGAAAATAGTGAATGAAAAGAATTGGACAAATTTTGGGTCTCAGAGTATAACAAAACTGAAAAACTTTTAAAATGATGGTTTTGTAACTGAAATTACTTTTCTGAATGAATAATTTTTGCATTCTTCACTGACGTTGTCATTTGTCAGTAATGTATTGTTATGATTAATGCAAAAAGTAATATATACCACAAACATATATATTTAACCATACAGTATATAAAACAGTCTGCCAACAATAGCTGCAAACTTGCTTAGGTAATATAAAGACTGATTCATCAGTATTACAAGATAGGTAGTATCCTGACTCATAAGAGGTGAGTAAATCCCTAGACAGGCTTGATAGTAGCCTGTTGGCAATTAAATATCATTTGGACAAGTTTAGTGGCATAGAGACAGGAAGAAAATATGAGAATGAACTTCATTACTCTTATGAAGTGGAACAGAGAAAAAGAACTAACCAAAAACGTTAATTAGGTTTGATAAGTGAAGTTGAATTTGAGATTCTCCAGAGATTGAACCTGAATTTAGCCAGAGGAAATTCTGAATGATTGAATATAACTGGCAAAACCCATGCACCTATGTGCTAACCACTGACCAGGCATGGAATTTGACATGGTTAAAAGCTGATGTATTAATGATTATTGCTGAAAGAGTCTATCAAGCTTTAGAGAAGAATGGTGAGGCTCGTCTTATTGAGTTGCTATACAACACCCATCCAGTGTTGCACACAGAGACTTGCCTGGCATGTTAAGTTTTCAAGGTCATTAAATGTGCATGAATCTTCAAGATTAGTGTACACTAGAAGATGCTCCATTGTTTATAATTGTCTGCATTGACAGTTGGAATCATCATCAGTAGCATATCCCCATTTCTGAAGGTTGACTCTACAGTGACCAACAGCTGTTCAGAGGTGATTCAGGCAAAACCAGAAAATCCAGATCAATGGAGTCAGGGGGAGGGATTCTGTAGGGCTGAGAGACAGCCTATGTTCCATGTTGTTAAGGTGGCTGCTCCACAGGGACAGCTGCTGACAAGGAAATCTGTTGTCCAGTGGTTCAAATAAAAGAAAGCTGTGTCTTGACTTGATTCTGTTATTAGTTCACAGCTGTAGAGTGGATAATGAGGGTCAATTTCCTGCTTCAACTTCAAGTTGGGAGTGGACTGTCCTTCTGATGTAAGGAGGAGCAATGCCACTTAGTAGAGGTCATCTACTTGGATTGGCTTGAGACACTCAGTGATTGATCTGCAAGAGGCATTTAGGGTCCACATTGCAGTCACTGTCAGATGAGTTTTCTCATTTGCCAATCCTTCATGCATGCTACACTACATGCTATGGTGAAGCTCAGCCTGTTGCTTTGGATATCTTGAAGGCATTTGTCAGGTGTTCTCCAGGGACCTACGTTGTCCCTAATTTTCATCAACAACCTTCTTGATGTCATCAGTTTTCAACTCGGTATCTATGCTGATGACACAACTATTTACTCCTGTCTTAATAGTAAGTCTGATTGGTTAAAAAAGGTCAAATTGGCAACTAATCTAATAAGTAACCTACAATCTGTTGTTAACGGGAGCAAGAAATGGTTTGTTAATTTTAATGCCTCCAAAACAAAACTGCTCTCTTTTAATTGTTTAAGAGAACCTTTTTTGCCTTCCTTAGGCTGATACTAACCTCAAGGAGAGTGACTCATTGTGTCTTTTCAGATTAACATTTTCTGCTAGCATGAAGTGGAAAGATTATATTGAATCAATTGCTAGGTTTGCTGCTAGGAAAGTTGATTTACTGCTTGACAATTTTTCTTGCCAGAATATATCTTACATATTTATAAGTCTACCATTCATCCTTGCTTTGAATATTGCTGTGACATTTGATCTGGTCCTCATGTTATATATTTAAAGCAGCCATGGGCAACCTTTTCCGACTAATGAACCATATCAGATATGGCTCATCATACAGCAAGCCACATTACTAAAAAGATTCAAGGTAATTTTATGTTGAAGTTGTCTCAGCCATTTTCATCATAGAAGACCATATGCATAGGCATCTGCCATAGAAATTGTGAAAGGTTGATTGTTTTTGGAGAAAAGATTTCTCAATAATTAAAAAAATTAAGTCCCGGTATAATTTTATCACAGATGACAGTAGTTAACACACACTGCTGCATGTGATTTGTTTCTTATTTATTCATTTGAAAATACAAAAAATAATTTTTAAATTAAAAAATATATTTCTTCTCTAGAGAAAAAATATGTTTCTTCTCCTGACAAAAAAAATTATTATGTATTTCCTGTTTCTAAATCAAATAATATTTATAAGCATGTTCTTCCTTATTGAAAATCACCAATCATTTAAAATGATGAAAATGTTACTTTCAATGAAAAGTTACAAAATTCAAGAAATGTTGAGCTTGATCATTGTTTATGTATGTGGTTATGCATGAGAAAATGTGAGTGAACTAGTGAGGACGAAACGAAATAAACAAAATTTTAATAAACCTTATTTTCCTCATAGAATTCAGTGTGCCATTCAGAAAGTGAAATGGGCCACATGTGGCCCATGGTCCCCACTTTGCCCATGACTGACTTAAAGATTCTTGATAAAATCCAGAGAAGAATCTGCAATATTATTTGTCCTGATCTGGCACCTTGGCTTCAGTCACTTTCTCACTGCTGTAATGGAGCTTCCCTGTGCCCTTTCTATAAATATTTTCATTGTAATTGTTCTGATGAAATTTCCTCTATAGTACCTAGACTTTATAATTTTTAGATTGGTGGCAAAGTCTCATTTTACAGTTGAAATGGCTAGATGTAATAGTTTCTTCTATTACACTTCTCACTTGTGGAACTCTCTTGCTACCCAGTCAACTATGATCTTCAAAAATTTAAATACAATGTCAATTGTTATTTTTTGTCTTCTTAATTCCTGTTCTTATATTGGTCTCTCTCCTTAATAGTATTTTTTTCATATTCTCTAACACTTAGTAACTCCTTGCATCTTAGTGGCTTTATTGCCTTGCTTGGGATGAAATGATTAAAAAAATCAACATATAAAATACCATTATTATGCTGTAGTGACACTGGCTAATATTTATGCTAGACAGATCAGTACTCTCCTTGAAATATTAAACATTTTTATCCAACAATGGCACAGACTGTTATAATCATTCAAGTAAAAGAAAATTTATTTAAAATTTAGTCAAATCTCATATTCAATAAAATCTTACCTCTGCAGGTTTAAGTCCAAGGTCATTGAGTGCTGCTTTGAAAAAATCAGGAGATGGTTTACCCACAACTTCAGCAGTAATATCACAGGCATACTGCAATAATACATATTTTTAAATTAGACTATATTAATAATACAAATATAATAAAGTGTTTTACAGATATTACACTTTTACAACTTGAAAATTTGTAAAAACCCCGACAACCACATTTGCTCACTTTGTGAGAGTGTCATATATTAGTAATTCTCATAAGATTTCAAATTTGTTTATATCTATTACATTATAATTAAATTAGGCCATCAATCCACATTTTGTTTGAATTTTTAAGATATCAAGGAAAACAAGTTTATATTCTTTTTCATAGTTAAACTCCTTAAATGGAGTTATTATGATCTAACAATGTTTGGTGGAGCAAGATTATGAAGGCATGATTCACGTATGTAAAATTTTATTAATCTGATTCACAAGCTTTTGTTGAGGAGTTAAAATGTGCTGGAATTACTGAATACAACATATATCTGAAAAAAGTCAAAGAACATATCAGTAGAAACAAAATAATAAAAATAAGAGCAGAAATATCCTTCATAAAATACAAAACAAATACATTTTGTTTGATTGAATTCCTTAGTTTTATTGACTGCATGGACCAAAATAAGTGAAAGTCTAAAAATGACAGGTCTACAGAATAGATTGCATATAGAATAACTTGTCCTTTTTCTTTTTTTAATTATTTCACCCCAAGCAAGGCCATAAAGCCACTAAGATGCAAGGGGTTACTGAGTGTGAGAGAAATAGGGAAAAAAAACATTATGGAGAAGGTACAATAAAAAGACAGGAGATAATAATTGACATTGCATTTAAATTTTTGAAGATCAAAGATGACTGGAAAGCAAGTAGCTGGAAGAGAGTTCCACAAGCGAGAAACGTGAGAGAAGGAATGGTTAGCATAGAATTTATGGTTACATTTAGTCATTTCAACTGTAAAATGGTGAGACCTTGTCACCTATCTAGTACTGTGCTTAAATTCATAAAGTCTAGATACGATAAAGAAAAGTTCATAGAACAATTACCATGAAAGTATTTATGCAAAAGGCACAGGGAAGCTATATTACTGCCGTGTGAAGCCAAGATGCCATATCAGGACCAATAACATTGCAGATTCTTCTTTGGATTTTATCAAGAATCTCTAAATACATAGCAGAAAAACCAGACCAGATGTTCCAGCAATATTCAATGCATGGATGAATGTCATTCCAGTTCTACAATTGCTGTATTGCATTTGTGGTATTAAGCTAGGCATTTTCAAACATCAAAATCACCAAACAACTTTCTTGCACAGAAAGTCTTTTCTCTTCCAATGTGTCATTGAAACAAGCCAATTGCCAATCTCCATGTTCTAGCAATTCATAATAAAGAATTCTCTTTGAATTTCGCAAAGCACATAAATAATTTCTCCCATTCCCATTAGAATCTATTTAGTTTATGTTGAAAGATGTCATGGATCTAGCCAAGATTTCCATTTTTCATCACCAGTGTCTAAAGATACTCTTCCCAGTGAAAAGAAAAAAATATTATTTGATGTTGAAGTTCATTTTATAGTACAACCTATTTTTCTAACTTCTGAACATTTTTCTAAGATTCATAATGTACTTGATTGATTCACCTCTAATTTTTGTTGTAAATTAATGTGCTATATCTTCCTTTCAAAATTCCTCTAATTCATTAGTATTTGAATTTTGAGCCCTTTTAGAACATTATTTGACCTTGAGCTCAAATTCTTTTTAAACATTGTAAACCATTCACATCATGCATTGTTTCCATAAGCTTCAGTGATCCACTGTCTACCTTGTGCTGCACTTTACCATGATTAAACATGAAGAATAAAGAGTGTTGAATGTGTATTTTATATTCATTCATTATTTTCAACAAAACAAAGTAAATTTATACAAATTAACACTTTTCCACAAAAATGTTTTTACAAATGGTTTTACAACTCAAACCTTTCTATCTTCCCTGTTATTGGCATTATAATATCCATGATATAATAACACTGTACTTCACAGATGGAACAGAATGGCAAAAATGCTTTGTTCTCAGAAAGACTTTTATATCACCAAGACATACACAAAATGATATATATGTGTCCCACATGAAGAATAATATATCACATAACTACACAGCAAAGCAAATTGTAAGAAGAATCAAAAAAGGAAAGGTCTTACATATAATATAGAGATAATCCTGTGTCTGGAGAAGCCATGTTTAGGACTTCAAGCAGGCCAGATTCATCTATGTCTCAGGCAAAGACATATTCCATGAAAGGGAAACAGTGAGTCTTGGGTTTTCCCAAATTGAGGACTGCAAGTTTCTTTCTATATAAGGGAAAAATATATTCCTAAAGGGAAATAGATCTATAAGCTGCTGGGAAGGCAGATTTAGCCTCTGCCTGGGCAATGGGAGCCTGGGCTAAAGAAAGCAACCTCTCTCTTTGGCTACTGTAAAATGAACTGAAATTGACTGCTGCTTTTGTCACACTATGAAGTGATGTCACTTAGTGGCTGTCATGTGGCCCACATGACTTATCTCTACCAAAGGGAGACAAACACCTTCTGTATCCTTACAAGCAAATTATTCTACAAATATAGAGAATTGCTCATTC
Source organism: Acanthosepion esculentum (assembly GCA_964036315.1). Classification (NCBI taxonomy): domain Eukaryota; kingdom Metazoa; phylum Mollusca; class Cephalopoda; order Sepiida; family Sepiidae; genus Acanthosepion; species Acanthosepion esculentum. Next base: position 67,401,645 of record OZ038497.1, read on the forward strand.
TCTCTGATTCACATTTATTTAAAATATTGAATAGCTCTTCAAATTTATTTTTTAAAAATTATTCTGTAATAATTTATCTTATTAAAACTGGATTCAAAATTGTTCTAAAATTAACTTTAGCATATCTTAAGTAAAATTAAAATGAATTTATCTCATTATTTTAGTAGTTCTCAATTTGTTTTTTTTATAGCTTATTAATCCATTATGGGTTATTTAAAGCTGAAACATATTTTGGATTGTAAGAATAATTTTTCTTTTTTGCAAGTGAATACTGCATTAAAATTTTTTGGAGAATAACAGTAGTTTTTCCATAGCTAGATACATCTTTCCCAAATGAATGTAATGAACCCAACTGAAATTTGAATTTGTCTCTGATTTCTCATTCCGAGCTGCTATCCATTACACCACCTGCACATCAACCCATTATTTCAATGACTCAAAGAAATATCAACCATCTTTTATCTAAGTTCTTTAGATATGTTCTATAATAAAAAAATATATATTTTATTCTTCTACTAAAGAATAAAAACATTCAATTACTATTTTCCCTAATGATCTGTTACAGTGGATTTGTGGCGTTACATCTTTATAACTGTTACATCATCTAGCAATAAAATTTCTAATCACTGAAAAAGTAATAGAAAATTTTCCAAATAAACAAATTTCAATACAGATACCATGTTCTTTAAAATCAGTCTAACATAATTATATTAATTTCCTATTGTAGTAACTTTTCATATATTTTTTCTTACATGCAAATTAAGTGTTTTACAAGAAAATCATGAGATTTCTTGAATTCTGCAAACTAAACTTACTTCAAGAGCTTTCATGTAAGGCCCAACATCAAGTACGAGTTTTCCATTATCTTGGTAATATTTACTGAAAATGATAAAGAAATCAGAATACAAAATGAATACAATAAATAAGCACTATTAATTATTAACCAGATATTTTAAAAATTAATGTTTTCTATTCTTTAATTTTCTGAAAGCATGTTTTTTTGGTCAATTAAAATTGATGAAATGCTTTTTCTATTCCATTTTACTCACTGTTCAGTGAGCCTTAAATCAATTCAAACTTTAAAATATTCTTATAAAACAGTAGTGAGAAAATGAACACAGGTGTAACTAAAGCCTTATTCAACTTAGAATGAATAAAGTGTGTCCTATTGGACATAATTAAATACAAAATACATATCAGGGGAGATAATCCATACCACACTCAGGGGTCAAAATCATTCAACTGAAACGGTCTCCTGCACGTCCTCTGAGGATGTTGTGGTGGTTCGCATTTGACATTGATTCATCTAAGCTTGTTGTCCTGGGTTTGTTTTGTGTACCTGGCTTTGAAGTATAAACCTTCGACTCGAAGTGTCTATGTATTCTTCGGTTTGTAAGCCCCTCTGTGTCTGAATTTGAAGTAGTGGTTTCCATTTCAGAGGGGACTTGCTTTGCCCCAATAAATTGAGGGTTCTCACCCCAAAGAAACATTTGTCATAATTTAATGTAAGGTTGTATTTGTTGTTAGCACTAATAGCCACCATGAACCATTAAGGCTGCGATCATGGTCTGACTGGTTTAGTCCACAAATTGTTACATTATCGATGTATGTGTCCTTCAATTTTTGTGCATTATATTGTCAATAATTCTTTAAAAACTCAGGTTAGTCATACTCTAAACAGAATCCGTTGAAAATGATACAAACGGCCGTTCGTCTTGAAGGCTATATAGGATTGATCCTCTGGCCTGATTTTTACTTGGTGATACATACTCCGGAGATCCAAGTTCATGATATTTAGTTAGCAATTTCACTCCCCATTTCGTGGATGCAAGGATGCAAATATGCATCCAACTCAGTGAACCTATTAATTATACCAATATTTTTACAAATTCCGATACAATTCCCGATACTGTTCTAAATTTCCAATTCCAATACCTACGATGTTAAAAATCATTATTTTCAGGCCCTACAGTTGGTTTGGGAAACTTAATAGACAAAGAAAGTACATTTATTAATAAAACATTTAGTAGAAAAATGAATACAAAAGCTAAGGTAAAAGTTAGATATCCATTTTTATTTAAAAATTGGGTAAGAGTTTCTGTTTAAACAATTGTAGCGGGGTCTGAGATCAATGATGTGTCAGCAATATGAATGTGAAGGATGACCAATCAGATGTAATGGACTCCACCACAATTATTTAACTTTGACTAGGAAAGACATGGAAAAGAACATGCAAAGATGCTGGAGGTCGCTATCCAATGCGGCGGTCACAATGTAATTTATATTTGACGTAAAATAGCACATAGTATAAAATACAAGACAGAATGTAATGGTTCAAAACATAACAATCGATTTTATTTGTTCTGATGTACATGCAAATAAGCTAAAAGTGTTGATAGTTATGTCTCGTAGATTTGGGAAATATTTGTACCTGAGCTCATAAAGTTAGATTAAGTATTAAACTGTAGTTTGGAAGAGTAAAAATCCCGCTGCATGTTAGGAATTGTGTATTGGAAAAGTTGTTAAGAGTTCAGAAGAGTTAAGATTTGTACTTGCGTGAATGTTGATAATATTCTTTAACGTCTGACCGCATGGTCAAGACGGGAGTTCTTGAAGGTTACATTTTGGCAGCAAGGAATGAGACACAAGAGTGATGAAGAGACAGAGAAAGAGAGAGAGAAAAGAGACAGAGAACCACTCGTGTTTTGTTTATATAAGATGGTGTATCACGTGACTGGCTCAAACCTTAGTGAGCGGGAAATTTTATTCCCAGCGTGCAAGCGATTTGATTGGTCGGAATTGACAAATCAGTGAGCTAGTTTTGAGGAGATTAGCCAATGAATGCTTGTCGTACGATCTCTATGTATGTATGTATGTGATGGTGGCAATAATCACCACACAATAAAGAGAACAATTTCTTTACATAAAATCACTTAAGAAGTTAAGTACCTAGTGACAATTGACATTACTTTATCATTATATTATTTATTATAATTTATTATATTTATATAATATTATTGTTTATTTTGGTTATCATCAGAAATCTTAAAAACTTCTAAACTACACTTTTATGCTTAGCATTGGATACACTTACCATAATTGGGGTCTGAAAATAATATCGGCAAAAATTTTAATTTTTCACTGTTGGATAAAAAAATGTTTCTAGTTTTCTAATGTGTATAATTTGTAAAGAGAGATTCAACTAATGGTTTGCAAAGTTTGCAATTAATTGTAAAATAAAAAAGGGTCTAATTTTTTGTCCACCTTATATAAGTTTTAACAAGCAAAGTCACCCTCTAAATATTATATAATCTTCTTAAAATTTTATATGTAGCATTTTTCAATGAATGGAAAAAATTTAGAGGTGACAATTCAATTTCAGCATACACTTAAAAAATAAGAGACACCCTATTGCAACAATAATACTCTAAGCAGAAAGACATCATCCTATGTATTGTGGTTTTACTTATGCATATATTTTGATAAAGTGCCAGGAGTATCTATCCTGCAGGACAGTGAATAAAAAATAAATGCAAATTTTAAATTTGCTTACTAATGTTTAATAAGAATTAAATATGAATTATCACAGCAACTTAATAAATAAAGGGTCTTCAATCTTATTTTAAAAATTTAATCACTAATAAGTTTTACTGTCTAAAATAAATTTCTAAAAAATTTAATAATTTCTAAAAAGCATCAAAATGTGTTTTATTTTTTGTTAAAAGAAAAAAAAGAGTAAAAAATGTGCAACAACACAGTAAAAACATACCCCCTGAATTTTTAAAGTTATAAACAAGTTTAGCAAACTTTACAATAAATGTTACAAAAATATTAGGAAGTTGAAAGTTAAATAAAACCAATATCCAACTTATCTCATTTTATGAGATTCAACAACTGTTACAAAACATTAAAATAAAAATAAGATTAAAAATTAAAATCTTCATACAATGAGAACAATTGTAAATAAAGGTGTATTTTTTACATAGGTTAAATTTTTCTCAGTTATTTATTAGATTATTAGAAGATGAAATTTCAATAGTTTTATTATTTTAAAAATATTAAAAAAACAAATCATGTTAAAAGTGGAAAAAAATTATATAGCTTAATCTTGCTAGATAAAAATGTGATAAAAATACTTCTTTTAACTTTTTTATACATTTACTACTTAAAACTTGCATCTCGTTTGGCTCCGAGGAAGAATAAATGAGAAAGAAAGTTCAAATTATTTTAAATGCCATAACACAGAAAAGTTCAATTATGCCAAAGAAAAATATTAGTAAATAAAATTATACCATTTTTGATGGAAATTAAATTTTAGGTTTTTTAATAAAAACTTTTGTGCGAAAAAGCTTTTTTCTGGAAACTTCAAATAAAAGTTTTTCAAATAAATTTTTTTTAAGTAAATAAAGATGAAAATCCGTTTCGAAAGCTATAAAATTTTAAGAAATACATATTGAAACAGGTTTTATAAAAAAGAGTGTTTACCTTAAGTCTCGGTTATTGAAAAGATTTATTTTTGTTTAGTAATAATATGCTATGGAAACAAAAATAAATCTTTTCAATAACCCAGACTAAAAAATGATTTTATGGATTAAAACTATTAATTAAAAACAAAATTGCTGTAATTTAACTGCCTCGCCATGAGGAAATAAGGTACAATGTCAATTTTTGGTAAATTTTGGTTGTATTTCCCGAACGATAAAATTCCTTTAAATTTTCCAAAATCGTCATAATTCTGTGCAAATGTACATGCTGAACTCGAATTAACAATTAAATTATGAAGAAACCATACTGTTTTGGAGTTATCGACAAGAAAAAATCGGACTTCTTGGTCATTCGTCCCCCATTACTGCCATCATGATTACAGTATTACTGATTCACCTACGCAGGCGTAATAAGAAAATTTGGCCTATTTACTTCTTTTACAGACTTTCCTTGCAGAAAATCACTATGCACTACCGTAAAGAAATGTACATTTTTTTTTTTTTGGTAAGTTTAGTTTTATTTATAACAAAAACAAATTAAATAATACAACAGAATCTTTTTTCCGTTTCGAATAGCAATGACAAATTAAAAGAACAAATTAAATAATAGTTGCACAGTAATTTACATGAGTAAGAGCAGTAAAAGCAGTAAAAAGGCTGTTAATTAAGATTCTGCAAGTGCTCTGCAGTGAATGTAGTTAAACAAGGCGCATAATCTATTAGACTTACTTAAATACAGAATACATATAAGGGGAGATAATCCACATCACAAATACAAAATAATTTAACATTAAAAATACAAATTTCAGGACTTTATTTCATTAACTTCAAGTGCATCAGTAAAATTTGAAAAATGTTTGTGAATTTGAAAGATTAGTTATTATATAAATCAACAAATTTGAATACAATCTTTTTACAACATGGTGTCATGTAATATGTATAGAAATACTTTTATGTTATAGCAAATCAGGGCATAATAGGTAGGCAAGTAGAAGAGTGTTTAGAGAGAAACGCTACAATTAAAACAGTTTGGTTATTTTTAACCTCTACCATTAGTAGAAAGAAAAAACACCCTCATCTCTAGTTCAACATCTTTCACCAAGCAATAATTTGAACAAAGTAAAAACTCAAACAAAACAAGTCCAAGTCATACTTTCTATGAACATTCTACAAACCTGTTTTTTACAATTACCTTTTCTAAATATAAAATATAACAGAACAAATAAATAAGGAACAAGTAGGAAATCTTTTTAAAAAAATGACGTTTTGCTATTCATTTAGTTTCATCAGAGATTTTTGAAGTGAAATTATTTGAAGTTATATTTTAGTCTTTAAATTCTATGTTGTATTATTTTTATTGGTTGTGCAGACATCATGTGTGTATGTTGGTTTCAAGTTTTAAAAGACTACAAATTGAATTATCTCTGCATTTAGTAATACATACAAGGGTGGACCAATGCATCCATAGCTTGACACAGATATATTAGCTGACTTTTGATCTAACATTTTCATTAAATAAATTTTCAGTGTATGTGATTAATTTTCATCACTATATTAAGTTCATTGACAAAAGTCTTTGAACAGTAAAGAGAAAAATACTTTCAGAAGAAATAGAACAAATGTATAGACAAAAGAATTCAAGAATTTCAAAAACAACAAAACAAATTTTCCTTGTGGTAAAGTAACACATAAAAAAAACTGGTACAGTTCTTTGATAAAAGAGAAAGAGGATAAAATAAGTATTTGGTAAGCTTTAAGTTCTATCAAAATAAAAGTCCTTTTTACAACTATTCCCACTGTTGAAAAGGTTGGTGTGTATGTATCCATGTGTGTGTGAAAGTTTTCATAAGATTTGTGAGTGATAATGGGTATTTTACAATTTACAGTCTCCAAAATCAAAAGGAATGTGCTGGCCGAAGAGTAATGGAGTAATTTGATTTCTCTGTGATGTATCCACTTTACTGACCTTATCAGAAAGTATTTTACCTTTTTTAATGCAATTTGGTGAACTCAGCTAGGCTATGGAAATTAGGAAGTGGGATGTATTATTGTTGGAAAAAAGAAAAAGTTTGTCATATGGTATGTTTATGAGGCCATTTAAAAGGCAAGTCAGAATTTAGAGACTGGACTGAAATTTGTTAAAAGGAGTGTAATTGGCTGATGAATATGAATGCTTAAACTTTTTAGCTCTATTTATAGAAGTGATATAACTGGAGTTATAACATATTTATGACATACTTTTATCAGTTATAATGAATTAATTTTAATAGGCAAAAATGTATCCAAATCATGAAATAATTTAAGCCTTTGTTTCTGAAGAAAACAGTTTTAAGAATTAAAATTATCAAATGATAGTTTTAATTCTTAAAACTGTTTTGAAATTAAGTAAAAAAAAATACAAATCAGTATTATGTATGTTATATACATCGAGTTACTTCCCCTTGATTGTGAGTACTCCCACTATCACCATTGCCTGCAACCTCCCACCACATAATCACGTGATCTACTGTAGTAGTAAAAACTATTTCTTGTAACAGTGTTTAATAAAAGCTTGTTGAGTTCAGACCTATGTCTCTCTTCTCTTTATGTTGTCACTAACTTGTTACTAATATTATCCTTCAACAGCATACACCTGTATCAGCACAAAATAACAATGTAGGTATAAAGAAAAGTGATACCTAAGTTTTAAAATGCATTTTTAAAAATGAAAAATCTTTCTTGAAGCTTTTATTATAGTTTCAATTTCAAGCTGAGAGATTAAATTTAATATTTCCAGTAAGTAAAATACTTTGATGTATTTAAAACTGAATTTAAATTGGGATTGGATAATTTTCTTTTTAAAACACTAAAAATGGCAGAAATTGGCCAGATAGACAACTCTGTCAACAACATTAGATAATTTTAATTAATCTGATTTGAGACAAATATTATTTACTTTTACTTTAAAATATCAAAGAAAAATATTTTTAACATGGAAGTGGGTGTTTTTATGAGGTGTTGACCACCCTCTTGAATATAATGTGAACATCTTTTTTATATATTTTTTTAACTACCAAGTAATCTTTCAAATTCAAATATTCTAAGTAACCTGATATTTTATTGAATTTTAGGTACTTTGGCTTTTACAGTCTTACTTATGAAGACACTTGTTGAGGAAATGTTAGAAAATTACCAATAAATTTTAAGTTTACTATAGTTATTGCTCCTATTTTCTGATAATGTTGCTTATGGATGTCTGTATTTACAAAAATTAGCATTCTTGTAAAAATTCATTATTCATTGAAAAAAATTTTTTTTTCTTAAGACAATAGTGTGCATAATATACCTTATTCATAAAAGCAATTAAAAACTTTTCTAATTTAAATAATGTCTTAGTTTTATTGATTTTTTTATTTTATGATTAAGAGCATATTTTCTGTAAGTGGGGGCCATGTATTACAAAAAAATAAACTGATGCTTCAAATTCTCCAAGGACTTCTGCTTATAACTAATATCAACATTAAACCCTACAAAAATTAATTTCTTAAAATTTCATAAAATTAAATAAGTGAGGTGGGGAGAACAGATGTAAAAATATATTTTTACCAAGATTTTCTATAAAAGAAATGTTTCTAAAATAATTTTATTCATTTGTGAAAGTTTTGTTAAAATCCAACAATTGTCTGATTTTTGCAAGAATTTCCAAATCGATGCACTGCAAAAGGATGCTAAAATTTCCTGTAATAATTTATGGGCACCTATTGACACAAGAAAAACAAATTTTAATTAAAATTTTGAAGGTTCTAAAAGGGATTAAAAATATAATTTAATAATAAAAAATCCTTTGGTCTTTCTTTTAATAAGATTTTGACAATAAAATTTTGTTTTTATTAAGTTTGGAGTATTTTTTCATCATGTATGCCCATTAACAAATTTTTGGAGGTACCTAATTATGCTTCCTAATTTATACGGAAAAGAGAAAATTTTATAATAATCTCTTAAGCAACAATTTTAAAATGAAATATCCAAAACAAGAATTCTGAAAAAATAAGTAAGCTTATGAATTCATATAAAATAAAATGGAAGCAATATCTACTCACCCACAGCCAAGTGAAAACAAAACTGGATTTGACAGAGACTTAAGAAATTGAAAAACTTTATTCATAATTTCATAAGAGAAGCCATTATTAAAATCTCCAATAACAACACAATTGGGGTCATTTGTATCAATTCCTTTAAAGTCATCTAAAGCATCTGCAAAAAAATAAAAAAATAAAGCTTGTTAAAAATGATTGAATGGTTTAATTTGATAAGTAATTTTCAGGTAAATTATATAACCATCACTGGTAAGGTTTTGTTTCAATTTAATATAAACAGATTAGTTTTTTAATTTACTGACAAATAATCAAATTAGTAACATCAATCTTACACACACATTTATCTATGTCTCTCTCTCTCTCTCTCTCTCTCTCTCTATATATATATATATATATATATTTCTTTATTTTAGGACAATTGCATCAACATGAAAGTCAACGCTACATAAATGCAATCATGTTTCAATGTGTACCAACACATCGCATCAGGCTTTAGTAAATGACTGGTTAGTAGACTATTTATTGAAATTTAAAATTTAAAATGAAAAGAGAAAGAAAAAGAGTAAGAAAGAAAGACACAAGATACATTCTCTTTTCCAGAGGAAAGGAAGAATAAGGAAAAAAGTATTAAAGAAATGAGGAGATAGCAGTGAAATTTATGTTTATAATTGGATTCACATATTTCATATATATATATATATATATATATATATATATATATATATATATATGTATAATCAGCTTTATTTTCTAAGCACTCTTCCCACAAATCTTTTGAAAAATAGCAACATTTAAGAATTTTTTTCAAAATTAAATTTTTGAAAAGAGAGTAGAAAGGGGTTAATTTTTGAAGTTTCAGACCTTGGTTTTTTACTGATTAGGCATCCTTGATCTTAGATTACAATAAAATAAAAATAACTGGAAAAAAATAACTGTAAAATTAAAATAAATATTTTAAGATATAAAATAAATATATAGTGGAAAATGTATAAAGTTTGGAAAAATCACATGTGTATTTAAATATTTCTATTCTATAGTTTACATACGTTTTTATAAATTTATGAATAAAAATTGTTTTCATAGTTATTTAATTATAAAATGGTAAATATTGGTTCACATATTTTTATAATTTTGTAAATTTTTGAATATAAAGATTTGTTTTCATATTTATTTTTATATAAAATGTATTGTAGTTGGTTCACATTGTTTTATCTTGTAAATAAAAAACAATCTAACAACTAAATAATACATGATATATTTGTTATCAAAATTCTAAAGTGTTTTAAAACAAATATTGCTGAAGGACTTGAGGGTGTATACAGTAATAGCAGTGTAAAAAGAAAAACCCTCATTTTGTCACAAACCATCATTTTGCCAAGAAAAACCATCATTTTGCCATACCATTTTTATGGCTATGTAAGTTAAACTTTTCCATAAATTTAACAAATTTTTTGTGTTGTACAAATCTTTAGTACATTTAAGTTAGAATAAATTATTTTCTTCACTAATTTAAGTTGTACATTTGTTTACTCTATAATACCAGGCATGTATATTAAATTATTTCTTCATCAATTATCATGCGAAAAAAATCAACATTTCGATATAATATTGAATCTTTGGAAATTTTAATGCTTAATTTATCTGAAGCAAAATTCAAATTTCTAAGCATAATTCTTACATTTAAAACAAAAAATATATATATAATGCATAAATATTGGCTAAAATTTGTAAATAAATAGATTAAGAAATTTCAAAGTTTAGCAATTTTAAGACAGTTTCCTGATTTCCTATAAACATTTATATCAACATTTTTAAACAATAAAAGTGTGACACTATTTGTACTGGTAAGTAATAAACAAAGGTTAATAAATAGCCTAAACGATATACTGACAGGCCCCTGAATAAACAAGAAGGGTTAATGAATGAACCCCATGGGATAGATGGAAAATTTTGATTCTCAAATGGACCAGGAATCAGATGGCTGATGGAGAGAACAACATTCAACTATGACAGATCATAGGGCAAGATCTGTTGACATTGGTTGATGACACCCAACTAAAAATACGGGCTGTCAAAAGTGCAGAGAGAAAATCAAATAATTTGGAGCTAAGAATTCTCTTACAGAGTGACCCCTGATTAACCCCAAAAAGTGTAGACAGCCAGCTAGAATTGTATGCCAGTCTTGGACAATAGAAAACAGGGGATGACATAGAAAGATTTTTTTTTGCACTTAGAATCGATTGTGTGTCAGTTTTGGACAATGAAAACATGTGAGTGGAAGGTTTTTATTTCTGCATAAATAACAAACTCAGAATTAATCTTTCTTTTGTCTTCATCCCAGGGCAGTCAACAACTCTTAATTGGAGAGTGGTCGAGATGGTAGGCACAGATGAGACACCAAGGTAGGTGGAGGAGCTACCCACGCCCACTGAGGAGCATTAGTGGGAGATGGAAATAAGAGGAAGTAGAAGTTATCAGGCAGAGCAATGCCTGCAACCATCACCTGTGGAAGAAGAGAATTCCCCAAAATTATGAAGTATGGTGACAGTAAGGGGAAACACCAAATTCTCCAACTCCACCATGCCCCATGCTAGTTTGGGTGAACATCAATAAATACGAATGCTCGAAATGAGATCATCAGGGGAGATAGAGAGAGACAACAGAGATTTTGTTCCAGCCACCAGACACCCCCATGTGATTATCTGCCGAAAAAAACCTCCAACTTTAGCCTTGTGCCAAATTTACCAAATCAGTAAAACAAACTTTACCAAGTCAACAATGGTGTCATGCCCAATTTAGATGCAGGTTGGACTGATAATTATTTGCCTGCAAACTCTTGATATAACCAATTATTGTACAAAGAACTGATATTAAAACAGTATTTTTTTTTCCAACTTATTCGAGTGTTATTTTTTTTGTTTTCCTGTGCATCTTCACCCTACTTGGACCATCCCAATACAAGGATACCTATGGCGATTCAATCTTGGACACCTTATGATCAAATCACAACATGGGATAAGGTAGGTCCAGGATCGAAGCGATCACTTCATCAATCAGCCGCAGTACTGGATGTCTTGGACAACCAGGGAGGGTGTAGGGCAGTAGAAATAATGACTACATTTTAAAAGAAAATTATTTTTAATATTTACATTGTAAATTCTTATGTATGAGTAGTGCATATCAGACCATGTAGAGAAATTTGAAATTTATCTGTGAAAAAAAATGACATGAAAAATTTTCTTAATTGGGTTGTATTTTTGGAATTAATTGAAGAGAGAATAACTTATGTGACGATCTGTTAAATTTTTTCAGATATCAGGTATGTGGAAATATAAACATGTAATCAATTACTTAAAAACTAAATTTATACTTGTCATATTTGCTTTTTATTGCTATTAAATCTTTTTAGAAATTTTAGGAATTTACTTATATTTTTAAAACTACAAGTGACATATTGTTAAATTACAATATTATGGTAATAAAACATTGAACTAATCATTACTAAGATGAATATTTTTTAATACTAATATTGCTGCAGTGTTTTCTTCTTACCAATTGTTAAGTTGGTGAATCCTAGTTATCTATGACAAAGTCTATACTACTTCTATTTTGTCAGTAATATTCATATGCCCAACTATGATATTGGTAACTGGATATTATATCAATGTTGTTGTTATGATATTCCAAGTAGGGATTGAAGTTGTGTGTAGTCAGTATTGCCACTACCTTACATAACAAACCTATATATAACATCTACTCCTAGATGTATGCAAGACTAACCAACCACTACCACAGTTTTCATCTGCTAAATTTGAAGAGTTCTTACAAATTTAAGTTGTACAATTCTTTGTAACCAACTTATATTTTTAGATTTGCAAGTTTTTTGCATATGTATCTGTCTGATATTTATATTAGTGGTAGGCAAATCTTGTAGCTAACCTTATATGACACTCAATATGCAATATAAAGTGTTAATCCAGTTCTATGTAAATTAGATTATGTAATAACATCTATCAGATATCAGTATGCAAACAGTTAGTGTTCCATTAACCTCAAACAGATAAACATCTTTAGCTTTTGAACATTTCATGTTGTAATGTTTTCTTGGTATAAACAAGAAGTTAGAAAACTTCTTGAATATAACTAAATTAGTGCTTAAAGAATATCCATATTTATATACTAGATTTATGTAGTACAACTCAACATTTGATCAGTTACCAAATTGTTTCAGGTTTGCTCAACTGAACTTAACAAACTTCATACTTAAAATTTATTATTACACTTCCTCTCTCCCCCCCCCCACATATATATACACACACACACACACTTACTAATTAAGCTGCTATTATAGTTTATCAAATTACTTGTTTTACTAAATTTTACAATTAATTTTCTTACCTGGAGAAACAAGAAGAAATGGTCGCAAGTTTCTTTCTTTCAAAATAGCACATACTGCTGGTATTGGGGAAAAAACCATAGACAATTCAATATCAAATCCATAATTTTTCAATTTACTGACAATCTGATTTTTTGTGCAGGTAGTTTCATTTGTACAATATCTCACTGGAATCCCAGCTTTATTTAATCTAAAGAAAAAAAAAATAATTTTATTAACTGATAAAAAATTATTATTCAAACATTAGTTAAAAGGTTATGCTACATTTTAAAAAATTACATTTTTTTTCATGAAAAATAATAAGCATAAATAAATAGTAATCCCAAGAAAAGAGGTAACATTTTTATTAAATTAAATAAAAAAGTCAACCCTGCAATTAACTTTTTATGTGCATACTTTTGAGTCATTTCTGTTTCTAAAAAAAAAAAAATTAATTAAAATGAGAAAAATAGGTAAAAAATTAAGGTAATTTAAAAAATGCATATGTAAATAATCAATGTTCAACTGAGAAGAGTTATAGGAAATTTTGTTAAAATGTTATTGTTATTTTACATCATTTTTATAACATTATGAATAGATGTGATTTTTCATTCCTTTTTTTTATAACAGCCTTTAACACATTTTCAAAAACTACAATTCTTGACATCTTGAGTGAGAAAGTAGATTAGTCATTTTCCCATTATCTTACCTTTTCCTCACTCATTTGGAATTTGGATTTCACTGAGGATGAAGAAATTTTACTATCAACATTAGAATGTAACTAATTGATACTGATTAGTCAAAATGAATTGAACAAAGTATAGGGATGGAGGTCATCACATCAACTCTGCTGGAATTTCCACTGCTCCTTCTAAAGTAAAATCTATTTCACAATTCCCTACCATGGCAGCATTTCATAAAATTGAATCAATATTGTCCCATGTTGTTAAATTGTCACACATTTTTTCAGGCAGGGAATTGTGTTTAGTGGTCAACACCTCTTCCATTGGTGTATATGCTGTCTTGCAACAGAAAATTGACAGTCATTGGAAACTAATTTTGTTTTTTTTCTAGAAAACTTCCACCAACAGAAGCCATGTTCAGCATATTTGGACGCAAAGCACCTTGCAGTTTATTCAGCTGTTCATTATTTTTTTTACTAATGTTTTTTTTAATGTTACTGTATACAAATCCCAAGCCACTCAAGTTAGAAGGTTACTGGAGGAAATTGTTGTATGAGCAGTAAGAGGTAAGAAGTGCAGTTTATGAGAATATGTGGGAAAGATAATAGTTAACCCAAAAAGTTAAGATTGTAATGGTCAGAAAAACATGCTCTTGGGAGATGGTGCCACAAAGTAGTGGTTTATGGGAAGAAGCTGTTCAAGTGAAATTTCCTTCTTACTAATACAATACAAAGGTAATGAAGAGGGGTCGACTCAGTGTACATGACATAGCAGGTCTTAGCTGTGAGGGTTAGAAATTGTGGAACTAAGGAATGTAGCTTGTCAGAAGGGTTGTAGGGGCAAAAATAATTCATCAATCATCCACAAGGTTGTGTAGACACTTTTGAATACTATTAAGACTGGAAAGTGAAGACTGGGAAGCTCCAGCCCATATATGGCAGCAGTATTCTATTTTCAGTCTGATCTGGCTCTTGTAAAAGTAGAGCATAGCAAGAGCAGGAGGAGTCGGGTAGTTACTGGAGCAGTACAATGAATCAACCTTTTCTTCATCATATTTAGTGATGGGTCATATGTATGAGGTCTAGGATGGGTAATCAAGGTAAGCGTCCTCCTGGAAAGAACTTCTATTCATCATGATAATTCAGCTGTGATAATGGAACATTAATAATTTGGTTTTTGAGGTACTGAGTGTGACAAGCCAGTTTTTCCCCCCATTGAGCTGTTAGAGCTAGATCAGAGGATAGATCAGCTGTCAGTTTCTGGTCATTTAGATGTTTGAGGGTAAGCCTATATACCACTGTATCATCTACATAGATATTCTCTAAAAATTAGAGTATGTGCTTAGGCAGTTCATTAGTATAAAGTAGAAAAAGGGTAGGACTGAGAAGCAAGTCATGCAAGATGCCTGCATTGATCTCATGGACCATGTTAGGAGGGTCTTGATAATTGATAATACTCTTCTAGTGATTCTATAGTTGGAGAGCTTGTGTAGAAATCTCCTATGCCACATCTTGTCAAAGTCCTTCAATGTATGTAAGGAGATTGTTTTTGTGATATATTTATTGTCTAATGCCTCACTGATGCTGTGCATAATGACATTTAGGATATCAGCAGTGGACCTAGCAGATTGAAATCCATATTGTTTATCACTCGGGAGGTTGTCTCTGTTGGCATGAGCCTTGTTGGTGAAAACCTCAAAGAGTTTACCGATGGCAGTTGAAAGTAAGACATACACTTGACACCTTCAATAGACTTAGGAAGGATTTTGGGGGAAGGATTTTCAACATTTGTTGGAAATGCAAACTTTCCAGAGACTCACAGACCCTGTGCTTTCCAGTCAACATTAGATAACTATTTGCCATGTGAGACTAAACATTTGAACTACTGATGCAGGTCACATCAGATATATGTTTCATTAAAGGAACTGAAAATGTCCCAGCAGACACCATGTCTAGTAGAATTAATGCTTTACTGCTGGACCCATGCATGGAATTTCAGTCATTTGTGGAAGAACAGGAAAAGGACTAACTCCAGAAGAATATCGGGACAATTTCACATCTTTGAAATTTTGGAAAATATGTGTTCCAAACACTGATTTTGAAATTGTGTGTAACACTAGCAACATACAATTATGCTTCTTTGTTCCAGAAATATTGTGGTGGACATTCTTCTTAACTGTGCATAACTTGTCTCATCCTGGTTAGCACAAGTTATGCATGGCTATCAGGCTAGTTACAGAAAGATTTATTTGTCTTCATATGAAGGCAGGCATTTGGTTATAGTCAGAAACATGTGTGCCTTCAATCTCCAATTGCCTCAAAGTAACATAGACGGTTATTCCCTATTTTCAAGCTACCAAACTATGGGA
This sequence comes from Acanthosepion esculentum, assembly GCA_964036315.1. Classification (NCBI taxonomy): domain Eukaryota; kingdom Metazoa; phylum Mollusca; class Cephalopoda; order Sepiida; family Sepiidae; genus Acanthosepion; species Acanthosepion esculentum. The sequence continues at coordinate 67,417,631 of OZ038497.1, forward strand.
GATAATTGATTGTTACATGAAATTTTTGGTAATATCCATTGATGTTTTTGTGGGAGATGATGATTTATTTAGTACATAATGTTTTGGCTGCTTCATTTTCTAACCATCACAAAGTTGATTTTATTCTTTTTTGATTGTTACAAAGTATAGCATTGTTAAGTTGTTTATAATCTGTTGTTGAAATCTTTAATCTTTTTCTAGTCTACTTACATGTCTGGCACTATGTAAAATTATTTTATTACTAGGTAATATAAAACAATTAAAAATAATGATCAATAAAAAGTATAGATAATTATAAATGAATAAATATTATAATAGTCAATATTTGTCTTTTATGCTTACTTGAGAAGTGTATTCAAAATAAAGCCAAATGATTTATCAAAAATTAAATTGTGTTACATTTGTCTGTAAAAGTTACTAAAATTAGAATTGGCACTAAAAGAACTACTGGAAATAATTTGGTCAAGCCAGATTGTTTCAAAAGTCATTTTTAAAATTTTTAAAATATATACTCTTTGTATTTATTGTCCAATCAAAAGGGTGTCTTCTACCCATATAAATTTAAAGTAAAGATCTATCTAGAGCCTCTTTGATGGATATATAAGAAGATGGGTCAGTGGATAATTCAGAGAGTAATAAGGTTGACTAGAAGGTGTAATAATTTTCAACCAAGTCAGAAGCCAAGGAGACATGAAGACAGAAAAACAAAGTTCCAGAAGGAAAAGATATTTTTGGTTATCACCTATGAATGAGCTGGGCTGTTTCTCACAGAAGCAAACGAGAAAAAGAAGTGAAACCTGTAAATAGAACTGTGTTCTAAAGAAGAAAAAAATTGTTAAAAGTCCCAGTGACACAAGTGGATTTGCTAAAGCCCCCCTCTATTATTCACAATCTAGGGCCTAGGCATTACCATATTTTGGATTTATGCCACTTGAATGGGTTATCTGTATCTGACATACATGTTGTGCTCCCATGTTAGTAGCTCTTGACTCTGTTACCATGTAAATGTCTCATTGGCATTGTGATATTGTACCACTCCTATGGATGTCTTCTGATTATACAAGTCATATCTGATGCCAAAATGTTACTGGTTACTAATTTTGGTGGGGTGTTCAAATCGATTGTACCAGACTCCCAAGTATGAAGTAAATCAGGCATGAAATTGTGATTAATATCTGCTACTTCGTATAGGTTATTATCTTCAACATTGTTCTTTTTCAGTCATTTCCTCAATTGTTTCATGTTGTTTAAACCAAATTTTGCATTTTTAGTTCAGTGCAGATTTTAGGTACACTTGCTACATTTAGTGAACCATCTGTAGTTATAGCTATATTATTTATGTTGTTCTGTGCATTGTTTTAATTATGCATTAAATGTCCATGTGTAGTTGTCATTTGTAAGTTGATGCATGAATCTGGATAGATTTTTCCACTTGTAGGTGAATGTATCTCCTTGTCATAATCTAACTTTGGGGGTCATGCCATCTTATCAGTCATGTAAATCTGTAGCTTTCACTTCCAAAGGCTTGTCAAGTCTATTCACTAAAGTTTTCTTGAGTACAGAAAAGAAATGCTTCAGTATGTTATCAAAATATTCATATTTTGGTAATACCATATCCAATGCTAAGTCTGGTTCTGGTAATTTATAACCATTGTTTGGTATTTTCGTTATTTTTTTAAATTGCTGAATCTGGCGTAATTTTCTAGATCAATGTATATTTCAAAGTATGGGTACATGCTATTCACAAAATAACGATTTGCTTGTCTGTTAATTCAAATCCTATCTTGTCAACTTTGTAATGGTGGAATATAACTTGTAATTGTGGAATACAACTTCCAACTGTGTGTCTGGTATCCAACCTAGCATATGATATGGTAAAATTTAATCTTTACTTTTCCCTATGCCTTTTGCCATTAGTGTTGTACCTTGATTTTTGAAAGTTTCCAGTTGTTTGAAATTTATTACTGAGTTGTTCATATCTCTCAATTTTGCATGTGTTTGAATTTTCTTTTAGATGTGCATGTTTGGTCAATCCAAAAAATTGACACAAAGAGACGTTTTGATGTTTCAAATCAAATTCTTGAGCCTATTGAAAAGGATTAAAACCTGACACCTCTAGGCCAGTGAGGCAGAGAGGGAACAGAATGACACCAGGAGAGGACAGCACAAAAGAACGTATCCAGGCATGACATGTGAAGAAGCAGTTAAGAAGTCATCTGCTACAGACATTTTTGCCGTTTCAGGGCTGAAAAAAAAACATAGTGACATTGACCTAATTTTTCACATTACTTCTACTCCTATCTTGGTCATATTTCAAAACGACCACAAACAGATATTTGTCCAGACTGCTATCAATATTCGCCTTATTAACAAACTTTTTGCTACTTCAAATATCAAAGGATCACTCATCACTAAAAAAATACATTATTTATTTTAAACCCTTGACTCAGTTCGATTGATGTTCTATATTTCTGATAAAATAATTATCCTGCCACACTGGCAACATTCAGATGTCAACACATTTGCCGCACTTCTTTTTTTTTTTAAATAAATATATTATTTTTATTGGGTCTCACTACACTACAGCTTCTTGACCAGAGTGTGAAATGTGCTGCGTGTGTCAATTTATAATTAACCACAACCAGAACTTTCTATTTCTATGCTATAGATTTGTAAAAATTAATAATATCAATCTATGTATAGTAAAAATAATGCAGTGCATCTCTTTTTCCTGAGTTTTGAGGGCCTAGATCAGTGGTTCTCTAGCTTTTTTTCCCTTCTTTTTTCTTGGTGGACTCCTTAATAGCTATTTGACATAAGACAGCAATATTCTATTTTTCACTAATAAAAATTTTGAGGTTTTAATAATCAAAGAAATATTATATAATTAAGCTTTATTTTAAAATGAAAACTAATTTAATGCAAATAAAATATTCTACAATTATAATAATAATAGTAATAATAATAATAATAATTATAGTAATAATAATTTTTATTGACCAATATCTTGTATTACAATATTACAATGTTTCTACCATGGTCAAGCCTATGGGGAGCAGAGCTCTTCAGACAATTGAATTCACTGCAGCATTTATTTATGCACAATGGTTAAATTAAAAAAAAAGAAAGGCATATTTATTTAATGAGATCCCTGTGGTTGATGCTGTTCAGCAAGTTTCTTTATATCTGGTTCCATTGATGTTAATGATAAGTCGAAGATCCCCTCTTTTCACAATGTCAAATCTATTGTGAACTTTTGATAACAGTTGAGAAACAGGACTAAATCCCAATTCAACAAGATGTTGAAAAAGCAATAACGTAGAGCTGTGCTTTATCCCAGAGCAAAGGGTACTTTGTAGTAGGTATCCCAACAGCTGATGAAATTCTTAACTAAACACTAAAAAATGCATATATCCAACTCGCCGTGTTATTTCATTCAATATTTCCATAAAAACATAATGCATACCAAATAAAAGCTTATTTCATGGACTTTGTTTCTATCTTATTTATTTTTATATGTACTACAGTGCGCGATGAACATTACAGTTTGAAAATAGAGACATTTTGGTGATTTCGCAAAATTTTGGCCATTTTTTTCACTGACGGCAGTTTAGACTTCCTCAAATTTTGTAATATGCGCACTCCGCAGGGTTTATTACAATTTTGGTAACACGTTAGTTTGAAAGTTAACATTCTAAGCTTCATTTTCATATATTTTATATTTTTTAATTTTAATAAGAAGTTTGTAAACAATTCAAATGAAAAGTTTGATCGTTAAATTCAAATGCTTCTTGTAAAAATAAAAACATAAAATATATCATTAAAACGCTCATTTAATAATCTATGAAACTAAATCAAAATCAAATATGAAACGATAGCTCCATTTTGCGCATGTGCAATTATGTGTAACCATGTGTGATTATATGTAACCATGTGTGACTCGCTCGGCCATCATTTCAACTCCACGCGAGACTCAATACACAGCATCAACACAGACACAAAAGAATCGACCAGCATATTTTCTATGGACAAAATTTTCAAGGAAATTGCTAAGAATTTGTTTTAAATAATTAATTTTCTATGATATGTCAAATTTAAATGGGATTTAAAAACAGTTTTCGTCATAAAAAATATGAAACAAAAATCGATTTGTTTACTTTTTTGCTTAGATTCAAATCACAAAAAAAAAGTAGGACTTATTGATCGAAAAATGTTCATATTAAAGAATGAGATAAAAAAACATTCTACAAAAAAATTCTAGAATGTCTTTTATGTTTTTGCAGTATTCTCACAATAATTATCAGCATTTCAGTTACCAAGTAACATTTTGTTTAAAGTTACCCCTTCAAACAATTTTCTTACTTTTTAAATTATCTAATGAATGGATTTTAGTTCAGGACTGTACTTGTTCAGCATCTACTCCATATACATTCTAATCTGTTGATTTTAGGTCATTTTAACCGTGATAAATGGAAAGAGCACCCCCAGAGATGGCTAGATATGAAATTTGGTGTTTCTAGTGTAAGAAGTATTCATTTTATGACACAATTCAAGCAAGTCTAAAATCGGCCTTTCAAATACCTTGTGACAAAAGGTTAAAAAGCAATTTTATTCAATTTTGAAGTGGAATAATCCAGAATATATCCATTCTATCACTCCAACAAAAAATTAGACATGTTACTGGTATAGTCATAATGTGATATTTGAAATTTGGGATGAATGTGGGTCTTATTTCCAGTTTTATGAAATGTCAAACCTCAGGTTATAAGATGTTTGCATGTCGTTGCAGAAGTTTTGATTTATAAAATTTGCATATTCAGACTGAATTTATTTAAGAAATATGCAGTGATACTATCTGTAATTTTATTATTAATTTTTTTGTTATGTACCTAACAAGCTAGTATAATTCTAACTGTTGTTCTTAATTGCTTTTTAAAATATTGGAGTTCAAATATGGTATTTTGTCCTAATTCATAATAGACAAAAAAAAAGTCGAGCACATGTGTAAAAATAAAAATAAATCTGCCAAAATTAAACGGTTTGAGATATTTTGATGAAATAAAAACTGCTAAGTTTCTTTAATCATGTAGATTAAGAAGATGCTGTAGACTCGTCCATTTACCCCTAGCAACAAGAACATTCCATTTTGCACGCCTACGCGAATTAACATAACCAATCAAAACTCTATAGTGTTAAACAGCAAATTCTATTGGCTCGCAGCGTGATAATTTGAAAACTATAATTTGTTTCAAATATTGAAATCTCAAAGGAAGCAATGGTTGCCGCTCTGAAGTCTTTCTCGGGAAGCAGCAGTGGAGGTGTGGACGGCCTTCGACCTGGTCACATCAAGGACTTAATTTCTGCCCACACTGCAGAAGCTGGTGAACATTTGAAAACATCCATAACAGCTCTTATTAATACCCTTCTCCGAGCTGAGATACCCCAACATGCTCGCGACTTAATATTTTCAGCCAACTTAACTGCTTTAAAAAAAAAAGATGGTGGTATCCGCCCTATCGCTGTTGGTAACATTTTTCGTCGACTCGCGGCAAAAATTGCTTGTAGAGTTGTTATAAAGGAGATAGGGCATGAATTGTGACCTGTCCAGCTCGGGGTAGGCATACAGGGCGGATGTGAAGCCGCGGTTCATGCCACAAGATCATTTTTCGAGAATACATCACCTGTTTCTCCCAGTATCTTATTAAAATTGGATATGAAAAACACTTTCAATAGCATCAGAAGGGATCATGCCCTGGAAGTTTGCCATCAACGGACTCCTTCCATATTTAAATTGGCTCATCTTTCGTATAGTCATCCAAGTTTGTTGATCGCCTCCGATAATATTATCTCTTCTGCTACTGGAATCCAGCAAGGTGATCCACTTGGCCCGCTACTTTTTGCGATGGCTATTGACGGGGTAGCTCGTTCCATCGCTTCTCCTTTCAATATATGGTATCTTGACGATGCAACGCTGGGAGGATCTGTTGAGACTGTAGCTGCTGACCTCCAACGAATTATTCCTGCTTTATCGCTGCTTGGACTTGAGATTAACTCGTCCAAGTCAGAGATAATAAACTTGAATTATAGTGCAGATGATTTCGAGAGTGCTATACAGGATATCAGACTCATCCTTGAGGATATAAAAATAACACCTAAGGAGGAGTTACACATTCTTGGTTCTCCAGTCTTTCCAATGGCCATTCGAGAGTGTTTGGATACTAAACATGTCATTCTAACAAGAATGACTGGGAAATTGCAACTAATTGATGCACATCCTGCCCTCTTCCTCTTGAAGAACAGTTTTTCGCTACCGAGTTTCCTCTACACTCTCTGAAGTGCCCCTTGCTACCTTGAACAGGATTTCTTAAATGAGATAGATATCACAATTAAAGGATGCGCGGAGCTAATTTGCAACGTTAATTTCGACGACACAGGCTGGAGACAGGCAAAGCTCCCTTTGAGTTTCGGCGGCCTGGGCCTTCGATCAGCGGTAGATTTGGCCCTTCCAGCATATCTTTCTTCACTTTCGTCCAGTCGCGAGTTAATTGATGAGATACTCAGTGGATCGTCTCAGTGTTTCTCGGATAGTTCTTTCGAACAAGCTTGCAGCGTCTGGACCCAAGAATTACTTTCTATCCCACTAGACACATCAAAACAAAAAAGCTGGGATAAAATAAAATGCGAGGCCAATTTTACTAATTTGAGGCTCTCTCTGGATCAGCATCGCCTCGCCTGTCTACTATCTGCTTCACAACCGAGTAGTGGCGCCTGGCTCAACGCAGTGCCCTCTTCATCTACTGGTACCCTTTTAGATGATGAGTGCACTCGGGTCGGAGTGCCGATCCGTCTTGGACTCAAACTATGTGAGCGTCACAGATGCAGATGTGGAGCCTCCATCGATGAGTTTGGTTTGCATCCTCTCTCCTGTCGTCGTAGTGCTGGCCGCTTTCCACGGCATGCAGCAATTAACGACATCATCAAAAGAGATTTGGATGCAGCTGGGTTCCCTTCTCAAATCGAACCCGTAGGCCTCGACCGTGGTGATGGATTGCATCGCGATTAAGGAACGAGCCTCGCGAAACGGAGCAGCGTGTCTCACTGGCGACGGTTCGAGGTAATGCTTTCTCCATCATAGCGGCTGGCAGAGGATAGAAAAAAAATTGTTTATAGTTACGTTGTTCTGGAATTGTCATCATTGGTCGACTGAACTTGCTTTGTTTCAATGACTTTTGTTTTGTTATTTTTATATAGTAATATATATTTATATATACTTTAAAAAAAAAAAATTTGAAAACTTCACGTGGAGAAGTTAAATTGCGCCAAAACCAACTTGAGACGATTTCCACACCTAAATCCTTATATAAGGAAGATTTTCAACTGAGTTAGTCAGTCCAGCAAACACAGAGAAACGCCGATCGAATCCACGCAACTTACGATTGTAATTTTCCCGGGCGAAAAAGAACACAACTGACTCACTCACAAACTCGACTCGAAGATTACGACGAACTTCAACTTACGAAACTTTACTTATCCAAAGTGATTATTCAACACTCACTATAACTTGAGTAAAAAAAACTATAATCGAACATAACACATATCTACAGTTAAAGGTAGACTACTTTTGCTAACTTCATTCTCTAAACAGTACAAAACGATACGAACATAAAAAATGTTGTTTAAACATTAAAAACCAATTCCTCGTGGACTGTAATGCAAACATACCAACACACCAAAAAATAAGCAAACCTTCGTCCACTAACCAACACAAGACATAAAATACCTTGATGCAACATTTTATAAATAATCTTTAAATTGTACATAAATGCATTTTTATTTGTTTGTTTGAATTGCCTACATGTTTTTGTCTTATTTTATATTGTAAAATATTTATTGTTGTGGATGCATGAACAGATCACGCAACCTGATAAAAATCCTTCTGATAAATTCTAACACTCAAGCAAAATCCTAGTTCATACCGCACATCCCCAACAATACAATCAGATAACACCTAGTACCTGTTTGAAATTTTCATCTGTGATACCTATTTGTAGCAATATCATTTATTTTCCATATATTGTACTTTCCATCTTGGAATTTTGCACGCATTATTTCATCACTTGTAATCCAATGAGAGGCTTGGAAAGGATTTGACACCCAAGTCGGTGTATCCATCATGAGTAGGTCACTAAACCGAGTTTGTATATCTTCATGCATATTTTCCAAATATTCATCATATAATGCAAGATCTTCATCTTGCAAATCGCTGCTAACACAGGTCAAACAAGGAAACTGTTCAAATGCAAGACGCCTGATATTATTCTTCTTATACAACTGTAGTTTCCTCAGAAAAGCAGCAATAGAACTTTTACTAGATATCAGATCAGAATCCTTTCCTTGGAGCTATTTATTAAGTGAATTCAATTTTTCAAATATATTTGATAAGTAAAACGCATCACATTTATTTGCAAGCAGTTGTTCTCCAAGTTGCGTGTTAGCAAGAAAGGAAACAACAAAATCCGAAAGTACAATGAAACACTGAAGAGTGAAGACAATTCCCTTTTGATAGCCTATCACGTCTGTATGTAATACAAGCCGCTCAAACTCTTCTCCATTTTTTTGCTTACATATTTCATGAAAAAGGTGGTCTCGGAGAATTTGATTTAATATGGTTCACGACAGTAAGGGTAATAAAATAAAGATCAAAGAAAGACGGTGCCTATCGTTAAGAAATTCTTGTATATTGTTTTTTTTTAATGCTATATAAGTAAGTAATATTTCTCCCAAATTAATTTAACTTTAAATTTTCTAATTTTACTCAAATTACGTGTCATAAAGATATAATTTAATTTTGGAAGATTTTAAAAAGCGATACATTTGTTTTGTTTACAAATTTCTTAAAATTAAGAAAATGGCCGCTTTTAAGAAAATTTTAAAAAATCGAGCAATTATTTGAATTTGACATTCCAATCTATATAATTTCTGAAATACACCAGAATATTTTACCTATTGGAAATAATTTAAACGGCAGATTTTATCAAAATTTATTTGTTATTTTCGAATTAAGCATGTGCACCTAAATACAATGATTCCAGAAATTTCTAGATACTTAGCGCGGAGCTTAAAAAAGCAACTGCAACAAAGCCATTTAAATTTAATCATTTAGCTTTCAAAAGCTAAAATTAAATCTCCAAGAATGATTTTTCATTTTTAAAAATTAATTTTAAATCTTCTTAGGTATCGAAAAATCAGTGGCAGTACCTAAAAAGAATCATTCATTTTCAAAGTGTAAATTACAGAAATTTAACTTTTAATAACAAAAAACAAACATTCTGAGTTGGCTTTCTTCATGGACCACCAAAATTGTGGACTCCCAATTTGTTATTTTGCCTGTGGACCCCCAGACATGAGCCCTCTAGGGCTCATGTGGACCCGGTTGAGAATACCTGGCCTAGATAATATTTTCGATTAGGTGGGTGCACCTTTTAATTTAAACAGTATTTCTAACCTTATTTAAAGTTTTTGTATTAAGAAATGAAATAAGATTTCTTTCTTTTTAATAATTGTTTTTAATGACAGTCATGCAAATAAGTTCAATATATCTACCTCAATTTTTTTAAGTGTATTAGTTTTAATCTTAAATGTTACTATGACATGATACATTTTTTTTTACAATAGAAGCAAAAAATGAAGTGCTATGCAATTGATTTCAGACTTTCGTGAAAAAATTTGGAAATGCGTCGATGGTGTTCAGTCAAAAAACTCCAAGCAGATCAGATATCGCTATCAGGGGAAACAACTCTAGCACACGTGACATTATTTCAGAATTGTGTATCCGTATTTTTGTTGTAGACGATTTTGATATTACAAAATTATTGTAAAAATATACATGCATAGCAGATTTTAATAAGCTTTCAAATTCATGATCTGTAAAAAGTAGATAAAATAATAAGAGCATTTCCATTGACTCACGGAAACAAACTTAATTTTAAAATATTTAACACCTTTTTATCACATTATGATTATGTATTAAAATTGAAAAAAGAAACCAGTTCTTGTAAAAAATAAAATAAACTTTTTCACGATGAAACTTTGTTTTCATCATGCTATCTATGCTGTTCTTTATTTCTTTTTTTTTTTTTTTTGCGATATGTTGGAGTTGGACAAGCTTGTTTTCGTGTGCCTAAGATAACAGATAAATGAGTTACATGTTTCATTTATGAAATGAAATGTTATTTTATTTAATTTTTATTATCTCAGGAAAAAATTTCATAACTGAGACAATATAAAAAAAATTTTTTAAATTTAAAAAATACCATAAAATTTTATAGTAGGTGTGTAGTGTGTGTACGTAAATAGGTTACTTACTCTTTTTTGTTTTTTATAAAATTTAAATTCTAAATATATTTTTTCGTATTTTAAATGTTATTTTTATTCCAGAATTCTTCAAACGTAAGGTAAAAAAAAAGATTTTCGAAAGTGTATTTTTTTTTTTAACTCTACTTAAAATTAGGACAAATTTTGTCACTTCTGTCCTACCATATCACCCGATAAATTAGCCTTGGCGTAAGTTATCGGTACATTGACGTCAAAACCCATCACCACGGTTGGACATATCTCTCTTAAAAAATTTTAGCGAAGTTTTGAACAAACCCAATTGTGCATGCCTTTTCTGTAAAAAAATTTTATTTTGTTATATTGTTTTAGTTTTACTTTTAATGAATGTCTTGTCATGTAGTTTCTGTTTGTTGCTCCTTTCAAATTTAGTAGTTTCAAATCTTGTTTGTTTTTTGTATGCGTCTTTTTTTAATATTCGGTATAAGAGAAGTGACTCTACCAGGGAAAAATCCTTTTTAAAAGCTCACTGTGGAGAAATTATTTTTAAAAATTACACAAAAAATATAAAACTTTAATTTTTAAAACTACAAGTATTTGAGAAATGAATGTTTGTCGGTATTCACCGATTCAACATTTATTTTTTCACTTTTAAAATTAAAAACAAGGAAGAAAGTTGATTTCGTTTACCTATCCGAGGATTATTTAAAAACAAATACTCGTAAACTTTTTTATCAAGTTGAACATTGATTCAAAAGTCTGAAAAAGTACGTTTTTCAAAATCAATTATTTTATTTTTACTATTTTTTTTTTTTCTCTTTTGTTAAAAACTTTGGTCAATCATTGTGCAAAAATTTTAAAAATAAAATGAAGAATGCTTACATTTGGTTATAATTTTAAAAATTAAAAAAAAAACTGAAGAGATTTAAAAAAAATGTTTCAGTTTTATTGCCGGTGGTATTTTCTTTCTTTTTTTTAATTTCTGAAGAAGCGGGGGTGGTATTTTTACCTTTTCTCATAAAAACGTGAATTATCTATTGCTCTTTTGGTGGTTTTGGTTTTATTCCAGGGAAGTCTAATCTCGAACAGTTTTAAATTTTTTACCATTATTATTTTTTTAAAGAAATAAAAATTTCATTTTTAAACGAAAATGAAGCAGATATTTTTTTTTTATACATTCACTATATTTAGTCTATGGGGAAAAGCTGCAGGGTAGCTTGTGTAAAGACAAAGTTTAGTTTCAGGAGTTTGTGCTCCGTTTTACATACCGTTGAACAGCATTCACAGAACCTTCAATAACTTTACCATCATTTTCTCCTGGTTCGTATAAAACACCAGTAACATCGAGCAAAATACCTTTGACTCCTTTCCACCAAAATGTCTCGCATTGAGCCATAGTAACTAATATCCGGTTCTAGACAGAAAACCTGCGAAAATAGAGAAATATTTATTTCCCTTGGACTTTGTGAAACGTGTAAGTAAAAATAAGACTTAAAAACTGAAACACAGCATCCAGGCTGCATTTATTTTTTCATTTATTTAAGAAATATTTAATTACTATAACTAAATCATAAAAATTCCAGTATTGGCATTGCACTGAACTTTACTATTTTTGAGCAAAGTTATCTTATGTTTGTTTACTCACAGTACACACGGTATTGAGACAATTTCAGTTTCTGTCGCGGTCTGACTAAAAAACGATTTTTTAGACATTTAAAAAAAATTAATACTAAAATATCGGTTTGGTCACTCCTCAAAAACTGAAAACAAAAAAATGAAAAATGTTGGTTTTATTTCCCGAGCGCTAAATATCTCTTAAAATTTTCCAAAATCGTCATAATTCCGTGCAAATGTACATACCGAACTCGAATTAACAATTATTAAATTATGAAGAAACCTTACCTTACCGTTTTGGAGTTATCGACAAAAAAAAAAAAAATCGGACTTCTTGTTGGTCATTCGTCCCCCATTACTGCCATCATGAATCTTCATTCGCTGCGTAGTACCCACGCAGGCGTAATAAGAAAATTTGGACTATTTACTTCTTTTACAGACTTTCCTTGCAGAAAATCACTACGCACTACCGTAAAGAAATGTAATTTTTTTTTTGTAAGTGTAGTTTTATTTATAACAAAAACAAATTAAATAATACAATAGAACCTTTTTTCCGTTTCGAATAGCAATGACAAATTAAAAGAACAATTTAAAAATAAAGCAAAAAATTTTTATATATATTCTACACAGAAAGAAAACCCCACCCCTAACATTAACACCTAACTCTAAAAGATGAACTTAAAGGGGTAAAAGGGGGCAAATTAAAAAAGATTAACTTTAGGGTTAGGGGTGGGTTTTTTGTGTAGAAAAGGGGACAAATTAAAAACATGACGTAATACAATCAACCCTTCTACTTTACCAAGTTTGCGCATTAATATTTGTCCCCTTTTCTACACAAAAAGAAAACCCCATCCCTAAACTTAACACCTAACTCTAAAGATTAACTTTAGGGTTAGGTGTTAAGGTTAGGTGAGGGGCTTTCTGTGTAGAAAAGGGGACAAATTAAAAACAAATGAAATAATACAATCAACCCTTCTACTTTACCAAATTTATGCATTAATTTTTGTTTTACTTTCAATTTTACAATATAAAAAATGCTTTATTTTTATTATTTAATTTGTCATTGATATTCGAAACGGAAAAAAGGTTCTATTGTATTATTTAATTTGTTTTTGTTATAAATAAAACTGCACTTACCAAAAAAAAAAACTAATGTAATTTCTTTACGGTAGTGCGTAGTGGTTTTCTGCAAGGGAAGGCTAAAAGAAGTAAATAGGCCAACTTTTCTTATTACGCCTGCGTGGGTACTACGCAGCGAATGAGGATTCATGATGGCAGTAATGGAAAACGAATGACCAACAAGAAGTCCGATTTTTTTCTTGTCGATGACTCCAAAACGGTAAAGTTTCTTCATAATTTAATTGTTAATTCGAGTTCAGCATGTATATTTGCACGGAATTATAACGATTTTGGAAAATTTTAAGGGATATTTAGCGCTCGGGAAATAAAACCAACATTTACCAAAAAAATTGAAAAGTCTATTAAAAATCCAATATTTGTTCTAAAGATGGTAAATTTGCTTTTTAACGCCCAAACGCCCGCGCGCTAAATATCTCTTTAAAAAAATTTCAAAAATTGTCATAATTCCGTGTAAATGTCCAAAAAAAAAAAAATTACATTGCTTTACGGTAATGCGTATTGATTTCGGAAACGAACTTATGTAAAGGAAGTAAACAGGCCAAAATTTAAGCTTGCACCACCGGATGTACTCGGCACTGAGTAATGAACATTATGGCAGTAATGGGGGACGAAAAACCAACAAGTTCGATTTCTTCTTGTTTTCTTCATAATTTAATTGTTAATTCGAGTTCAGCATGAACATTAACACGGAATTATGGCGATTTGGGAAAATTTTAAGAGATATTTAGCGCGCGGGCGTTTGTGCGTTAAAAAGCAAATTTACCCTAAAGATCTGCTTCAAAGTAAATCAGTAACGATTAATTAACTATACTTTGTAAAAATAATAATACATACTTTTTGTGTAAAACAGCGAAAATGACGTTTTTACGCACGATATCCCGTATTAATCAAGGTTAACGCCTACTGTCATCCTCACTTTTTTTTATTAATAGCGAATGATAAAATTTATTTTACAATAGGTAAGAAGAGTATAAAAAGAAATTAATTTAAAAAATAGTTAATAAATTCATACTTTTGACTTTTTCTACACATTGGATTCATTTTTTATTATCTTGACTACTTGATGCCATTATAGAATCGTCCATATTTTCTACTCACGTCCGTAAAAAATACACTTTTCCATTAGAATCAGTTTTAACCAATCAACACCTCACATTGCGAAACTCGACTTTTTATTGGTCGAGACGACACCAAAATGTGTATCGATTGTCGAAAATAATTTTTCCACCAAACTCGCTGGAGCCTACTTTGACTTCCCAAAACAAATAAAATGACAAATTTCAGTTCAATTCACCAGTCAGTAACTCCGCTTCAGAGAGATGCCACACTAATCCACGCGTGTCACTATTTTGACTTATGAAACTTTTCGCGCGTCAACTGCTGACTCAGCCACCAACATCATTCTCTCTCTAAGTCCATTACAACTTTCTTAAAAAGTGTTCATTTGCACTACTAAATAGAAATTGTAATTTCAACAAAAGACAGTCCAAGGTAAACAACTCTGGAAGAATAAGAAAACAAATCCTACTTTAATCTCGCATATTTACTACCTAAATTACCTGTTTGATAAATTTTCCTTTTTATTCTATTTGAACATTTCTTCAACAATTGAACATTGCTGAACTGTAATTCATTAACATACTTAATTCACACTTCAACTTTCATATAACCAAGACACAAGCTTTTTCCAATTGTATTAATTGTATATAAATGTTCGATATTTTCTAATTGAATTCACGACTACCGTTGTTTCTTGTTCAGTTTTGCCTTGAGATTTATTCAACTTGTATGTCTATGCTTTATATTGTTGTGATTAATATGAAGAACATGTTTTCAAACTCATCATCTTAAAACAAAAAACCTTCTGATTACACACTCAATTCATAGCAATCCCAACACCATGAAATATTTAATTGCAGCTTTTTACTATTATTTTTAGATTATTAAACTAAAGTGTTTAAAAATAGGGAATTATTGAATTAGTACTTTTTTTAACTTCCATAAAAAAAATAATCTAACATGCAAAAGTGAAAAAATAATAAAATTCTTTAAAAAATGTTCACACTCAAAAAGGGCATTGAAGTATATATTTTTGATTTTTCAATTCTTCAGACGTTTTTAAATTTTTAATAAAAATTACAGCAACAGCATGAATTTCAAAATAGCTTTAAAAGTAGGTACCTTCATGAGATTGCTAAAAAAAGAGCATAGTGACTATACCATAGTCTGATGAAAAAGACGCCAAACTTGACGAAAACAAAATTTCATCGTCTAAATTTTTATGTTATTATTAAGAGGAAAGACCGAAGTATTTTTAATTATTTAAAAAAAAATATTCCTTCTTTTTAGAACATTCTAAATTTTGATTAAAAAAACCTTGTTTCTCTTTGTATCACCGGAACTAGTAAAATAACATACAAATTTTTGCACGTTTTTTTTTTTTTTTGTATGATTATTTTGTATTAATTTGGAAAATCTTGGAAAAATAAAAATAATTGTCGGATGTTAATGAAACTTTCAGAAACTATTCACAAATGATGGAAATTATTATGAATATGTTGTTTTTTTTTTTAGTCATAGAAAAATTTTGCTTTTAGATGTTTTTATGAATATGGACAATATTTTCTGAAAGCAAAAACATTTTTCGATGAAAAATGAATTTTTAATACAATTATTTGTTATTTCTTTAATTATATTAGATTTTTACATTTAAGTTGTTAAAATATAAAATTAGTTAAAAGCCGCGTTCAGTTTCGTAAATGTCCTTATGAGATAGATCTTTTTTTAGCGCATTGTAAATTGTATAATTTCGACCAATCAGAAGACCCGCAATAATTAAGAAATGTAATTTCGTGTTTATAATACGGCTGTAATTATAAAGTACGGGAGACCAGTAAGAATACAATTAAGTTGCGTTATTTGACTTAAGCATTGTTCTCTGCTGTTAAGTCCTTTATTTTTTGCGAAACACGTGTGTAGAAGTTAATTTGATTTTTCAATTTCAGCTGAGAAGGGTACCTACAAGTATTAGTATCATCTTATGAAGTTTATATGATCTTATTTTAATATTAATTTCAGTTATGACATTTTTCCATAAATATCAAAATTAATAATAAAATGAACGGAAATACAAATAACACAGTAAAATGTAATAAATGTACATAAAGTTATAGTATTTTACACCTGGTGCTTGTGGGGGTCTTCAACGCTTTTGCCGTCGAGGGAGTCCGATTTGTACAGTACTCTTAGCAGCGCCCTTCTCTGTTTTGTTAGGCCCTTCTTGTACTCCTCCCTGTACACCTTGCTATGGATTCAGGGCCTGTGAACATCTTTTTCTCCCTTGCACGATGGGGAGGAGAGGAAATGGATGTGTGAGGTGGAGTGGCTGATGAACTTAGGGATGAAATGGAGGGAGAGGGGGATGGAGCACTGGAAGGGGAAGTAGGGAGGCTCCTGACTTTGGGAGAGCTAATAGCTTCTCTTTGCGAAGCAGGGGCGGAGTGTGACCTGGTTCTGTCCATGCCCCGCTCCGCCCTGCTACGGCCAGAGTGTCTTTGTGGTTGTTCATCTGTTTCTTCCTCCCTGCTCCTTTTCAGGGAAGAAGCTCGAGGAGGAGGCATTCTGTCCACCTCCACTGGCGTCTCTGTTTCTGCCTGCTGCTGTTGGTGGTGGTGTTGCTGTTGTTGTTGGTGTTGCTGCTGCTTCTGTTGTTGTTTTTGCTGCTGCTGCTGCCACTGCTGTTGTTGTTGTTGTTGTTGCTGTTGCTGCTCCCGCTGCGGCCGCTTCCGCTCTCCCTCTTTCGGTTGCTTCCGCACCGCCTTCGGTTTTTCAGGCGGTGGCTGCCTCTTCTCTTGGGCCATTTCCTTTTGAGAGGGAGGCGAGACGCTTGATGTTTTCCGTCCCCTGGAGACTTCCTTCCACACTCCATCCGATTTCGAAGTCCCCTCCTCTGCTTGCCCTGCTACTATTGTTGCTGTTTTAGCTGCAGTAGATGCTGGCCGTGCTGAAGTTTGTGTACCTTTTTTACTTGGGCACTCCTTTGCCATGTGGCCCGACACCCCACATGACCAACACCATGGTTTTCTGCCCTCCACTACCACAAGCATCCTCCTTTCACGGCAGACCAAAATGTTGGGGATTTCTTGAAAACCCTCCCAGTTCAGGGTTATTTGCACCTCCATATCTCCTGTTTCGATGGCAGTTTTGTTACTGAGGGCCTTCACTTCATTTACTTCACCCAATTTGGAGTAGTAGGCCCCCATCCGGTTATCTGGGATGTCTACGGGCACCCCATGGATAGTCACTTTCGTCCTACGGGTGCCCATATATTCCGTTTGGAGTCTCAGGGACTTTGTACTCAATACGCTCCCCGCCAACTCCTTAGCCTGGTCCTCAGTTTGGAGAAGGATATCCTACAACGCATTAGTCCTTCTTGCGAGAAATTTAGCGCTGATCTTCAAGGCCTCCAAAGCCTCCTCCATGCTTTTCCGGGTTTTAACATCGGAGGTCAGCAGGGATGTGGTGCGCGGGCTTACTGCGTCAAACGCCTCCTGGATTGTCAAGAACTCATTGTCCTTGAACGAATCTTCATATTTTTACGCTAGTTGACGTAAAAGTTACTGTCCTTTTTTACCGGCCTATTTTCTGACTAGGCCGTTTTGGCTGGTGACACTGGACTTGGTACCGGTATATCCATACTATCATTGTTTTGTCGACCATGGTGGCTAAAAAGCTGACCACACTCGACCAAATGACTAGTTATTTTCCCCTTTTTAAGTATTTTCAGCATAGGAAGTATATAAAAAATTATTCAAATGTAAAATAAAAATTAAATGCAAAAAGAACGGGGTAACCAAAGACAATAAACAATTCAACTAAATACGCAAAATGTAAATAAAAACATGGAGGTAGTAAAAATACAAACAGAAAACAAACGAAAAAGTGTATAAATGATAATATGTACTAAAAAACAAGCAAAAACTAAAAAATTGAAAAAGGTTTTTCGAAAAACAAAAGAATCAAAAATAAACATATCCGTTCAAAACAGTTACTTCTCAAAATGCAGTAACGCTGGTCGTAAATTCAATACTGAAACACACGAAGCTAAGTGACTGACTGGTGAATTGGGTCGAAATGGTCCTTTTTATTTATTTTGGGAATCCAAAGTAGGCTCCAGTGAACATGGCGGTAAAAAAGATTTTCGACAATTGTTACACATTTTGGTGTCGTCTCGACAAATAAAAAGTCGAGATTTGCAATATGAGGTGTTGATTGGTTAAAACTGATTTTGATGGAAGAGTGTATTTTATCACGGGGGTGAGTAGAAAATATGGACGATTCTATCAATACCCCCTCGAGGTAAATGGTCAACGTAGTATGGACATTAATATATGTAAAATGTTGTATATTTCGCAGGCCAATGAACGCGCCTGCCGGACCTGGTCCGTGTAGGTGGGTTAATTTGCAATTCAGGTGTTGAGGGTGGATGTTTGTGTGAAGGTTCTGAAACAGGTGTTTGTTGAGTAGTCAAAGGTCTGTCGTCGTTATTGATGTAAGCTGGTTTCAATCGGTCAATACTGACCGTAGTGTGTTTTCCGGCGAGATCTATTACAACGTATTTCGACGATCGAGAAATAACTTGGTGCGGTCCTGTGTAATTAGGAGTTAGCGGTTTACGGACCATATCTCGTAGAAAAACGAAATTGGCTTTATGTAGATCAGCTGGAACATAATATGGCTTGTGATAAGCTCTGGTTGGCGTATAAATCGTTTCAGACATTTTTCGCCGAAAGTCACTGACAAACTGGCTAGTAGGTAGGTTGTCCGATACAGGGCCGAAAATTTGTCCTTGGGAGTCCCAAAAACCAATTCAGCGCTGGTACAGTTCAAGTCCTACTTGACAATATTTCTTAAAGTCAGCATAATCAGGGGATGTTTATCAACCCAAGTTTGGCCATTGGTTGAAGCTGTTATAGCATATTTAAGCTGTCGATGGAATCTTTCTACGAGGCCGTTGGAACAAGAGTGATAAGCTGTAGTGGAAATGTGTTTAATTCCTAGCAGATTAGTGAATTCATTAAAAAGTGCCGATTAAAACTGTGGACCGCTATCGGTAGTGATTACCGAAGGGCATCCAAAAATTGTAATCCAATGGTTGAAAATAGCATTAGCCACTGATTCAGCTGTAGTTGATTTCAGGGGAATAGAAACTGGCCATTGCGTAAAGCGGTCAATTATTGTTAAAATGTATTCAAATCCGTTCACACGTTCAAGTGGACCCACTAAATCCGCATGCAGATGGGTGAAACGTCCGTCTGGGTTGGCAAATGTTGATGCATGTGCTCTTGTGTGTCTGCCAACCTTGGTGGCTTGGCAACGTAGACACGTGCAGGACCACTGTTTAATGTCAGCTGCCATACCAGGCCAGATAAATCTGTCTGATATGATCCGCAACGTCGCCTTGCCTCCAGGATTTGCTTGTGAGTGGAAATGATCGAAAATCAGACGGCGCATAGTTGGTGGTATGTATGGAGGCGGGTTACCCGTGCTGGTGTCACAATAAACTGACCTGCTCGTAAACGGAAGCGGTCGTTTCTCGATCTTTAAGGAAGTATCTGCTTGTATATCTTGTAGGGTTTCAGCTTTCATTTGCTCGTCTGCTAGCCTATCAAATTTCAGTGTTGTATTCTGAATTGCGCTGAGCGTTGTTCGAGATAGGGTGTCTGCCACAGTGTTGCTAGTTCCACTAATGTAGCGAATGTCAGATGAGAATTGCGATATATAGTCCATGTAACGGATATCGCGCGGATTGTATTTATTAGACTTCGTGTGTAGGGCGTACGTTAGTGGTTTATGGTCAGTAAAGAAGGAAAAGTCACGTCCTTCCAAAATATGCCGGTAATGTCTGATGGCCAAATAAATTGCCAACAGTTCACGGGAGAAGGTACTATATTTCCTTTGGGCTGTATTAAGCTTAATAGAGAAAAATGACAACGGTTTTTCCACACCGTTGACGACTTGGTGAAGCACTGCACCGACTGTATTCGACGACGCATCAGTGGTTAATGTTAGCTTTGCGTCGGGCGAAGATGTGACATATGAAAGTTTGGTACAGTCCTGTAACGCTTGCTTAGCTCGATGAAAGGAATCTGGCTCATCCACAGATAATGTAATTTTCGGGTATCTTCCGCTTGTGCTTGGATAGGAGATTTGTCAGTGAGAGAAGTATAATAGCACAGTTATGTATAAATTGACGATAATAGTTAACCATGCCTAAAAATCGTCGTCGCTGTCGTAAGGTTGATGGTGGTGGGAAGTCATTAATAACACATTCTTATCAATGACGTGGCCAAGAAAAGTTAATTTGGGAACAGCGAATAAGCACTTATCGACGTTCAATTTCAGCCCGTAATGTAATCGCTTAAATACTGATTGGAGATGGTCACGATGTTCTTCGGGCGTTTTGCTTGCTATAAGTACGTCATCAATGTACGCATAAGCATAAGGTAATCCACGGAGGACTTCATCTATAAGACGCTGGAAAGATTGCGCTGCATTACGGAGTCCGAAAGGCATTCGGGTAAATTCGTATAAACCGAATGGTGTCTTATGAATATCGGACTGTTCAATAGGTATCTGATAAAAGGCTTTTCTCAGGTCTAGCTTAGTGAAGACAGTAGCGCATTCCAGAGACAAAGCAAAGTCCTTAATATGGGGGATAGGATATTTGTCCGGCACGGTCTGAGCGTTTAGGAGTCTGTAGTCTCCACACGGTCGCCAACTATCAGCATCGTTCTTAGCGACCATATGTAGCCGAATAGCATAAGGACTAGAAGATGGTCTTATTATGCCCAGCTTGAGCATATTCTCGAACTCTTCCTTAGCCACCCGCAACTTAGTTGGGTGTAAACGACGGGGTGACGCGTGGACTGGGGATCCGGTTGTCTTGACTGCGTGTGTTGAGTTTGTCTCGACATTGATCGTCGTCTACTATTGTAGTGTCGGTTAGTTGAATTACTGCGACTTCTTCCGGGAATACTTTGAATTTTGTCGAGGCGTAAAGAAAGCTTCTTTAGCTCTGATGTCAAAAAATGGAGTTGCTGGTTAACATTCGGAGTCGGGTCATCTGATGGCATGACAGAGGAAATTTGGGGAGTTGGTCTTGTGTCCACTATTTTATCAGCGATCGATGCTAGCTTGCGAACATCGACCTCCCCAGTTAAGACGGCCAGTATCTGTACGATATTGGGCTGCAATTTCTCCAGCCACATTTGCTTCAACACTGTCTCGGATATAGTGTTGTCGCCGAGTAACGTTATTATTTTTCGCAGAAGTTGGGACGGTTTTCTGTTTCCGAGCGTTACATTGGCCAGAAGATACTTGATCTTACGCTCCTCTGAACATCCTGTTCGTTGTAAAATAGCCTGCCTGAGCACCTCATACGGCTTTTCAGGCGGGAGACTGATAAGAATATCCGCTACCTCTGCAGCTACTATGTGTCTGGCTTGAAAAATCGGTGTCGAGCTGAATAAACTATGTATGTGCATTTGTGTTGTAGGTAGGGAGTTCTAATCTCAGTGCAGCTTCAGTTGGCGGTATGGGTTCTGCCATGTCGACTGAGGTTTTCGGAACAATGTGGTAATCAATTATGTTATAATGCAAACGTCGGCGTTATCAAGCTTCCTTGAGATAAACGTTGACGATCACTAATTTTTTATTGGGACACAAACGTCAGGGTTGCCAATTTTTCTTGAGATAAACGTCGGCGGTTACCAATTTTGTTGGAGTAAACGTCGGGAAAGCATCAATTTTGTTTGGATTGCTATGAGTTTGAATTTGTTATCAGAAGGTTTTAATATTAAGATGGTTAGTTTACGGGCATGTTCACCACAACAATATAGAATATAGGCATTCAAAACGAATCAATCGCAAGGCAATTGAATAAGAAACAATGGTAATTAAGGTTTCAATAAAAAACAACAGACATTTATGTACACTTAATATACAATTAGAAAACTTGTGATTTGATAATGCAAGAATTGACCATGTATAAATTGGGTGTCTTATTGATTTACACTTCAAAATTGTTCATGTGTTAAAGAACTGGTCAAATAGAGTAAAATGGAAAATATTACTTATACAGAAATTTGTGTAGGTTGTGTGCGTGAAGTAGAGTATAAATGTTTTAATTTTCCAGAGTTGTTTACCTTGGAGTGTTCTGTGTTTATCTTTTATAAAATACAATTTCTACTTTAGTAGTGTGTAAGAACACTTTTCTTACAAAGTTGTAAGTGAATTTTGAGAGAATAATGTTGGTGTTTGAATCAGCAGTTGACGCGCGAAAAATTTCTTAAGTCAAAATAGTGACACGCGTGGATTCGTGTGGCATCTCTCTGAAACTAAGTGATTGACTATATTTATTATGTATAATACATAATTATGGCACAAGGCCGAAAAAGGGGAGGGGTTGAGGCTGGTCTTAACTAACTATCCTATACCTAGTTAATCCTATTCACGACCCATTCGCTCATTACAATTTGCCCATTCACCACAAAAATTCGTCCATCGCCAAGCAATTCTCCATACACCATAATACCGCATTCTCTCAACGGGGACCTACAAAACGCGCCCCATGCCATAAAAATTTAATGATAATAAATAATACATAAAAATCTATGATGAAAAATCAAAGTGGAAGGAGATGAACCCAATAATAAATTAAAATATTAACATAAATCAAATTAAACATAATTGATGTTAGCAGGGCCCGTCCAACTCTCAAAACAGAGAGGCCGCTGTATTCTGCCCATGGGACAAAATCAAGAGACACTCTCGCTAAGGGAGTGGGAAAAGGATAAAAAATCATACGGTCATGGGAAAATATAAAGCTGACCCAGGCAAGATAAAAAGGGGACCAAAACAAACTGGGGAGGTTGGGAATCTCAACTTGGACCATAACCAAAGATGTAGCCGGGAACAGGCCAGGAACAACATTTACTCACATTATCTAGGTAAACAAAAGCTTGTCTAACCTAACCAAGGGGAGGGCCCCACAGGAAAACACCCCGATGTGACATAGGTTGACCTAAAAGAGAAAATCAAGGCTAGGCCCGTTCAAACGAACCAAACTCGCCTCAATCACCCACTTTCGCTGAAGACTGTCGAATGCAGGCGTTTTCTATCAGTTCTAATCTTCATCTTGAGCTGATGCTCAAAGAAACGGATCAGATCCTGATGAGAAAGACGGATGCCTCGCAAGACTTCCTCCTGTCGCGTCGTCCAAATCATCATTCGGACCGTGGCTAGCAGCGTCAGAAACACCATTCGTTTCACCCAGGAATATGGGGACGACACATTGTCACACGCGTATGCACAATCAATGGGCACAAGCTTTTCGGGAGCGAGACGAGCCGTCAGCTCGCCAACATGGTCCCATAAGGGGCGGACCCGGGGGCAATGGTAGAAGGCGTGCGAAGCCGTTTCCTCTAAACTAAGGCCACACCGTTCACAGTCTGGCAAATCTGCCCCATATGAAGGCCTTGTCATTGAGAGGCAGCCTATTCCGTGCCAATCGCCAGGTAAGCGAAAACTCAGGGCTACTGAGGTAATCCGCCGCTTGCGCCCCAGACCAGTAAGAGCGAAACTCATCCTCCGACAAGCAGAGCTGATCACGTAGGGAATCCTTCGCGACCCCCTCCACTAAAAGACGATAGAAGACCTTCCTAGGCCGAGAAAGATCACTGGACCGGGGAACAGCCAACAA
Source organism: Acanthosepion esculentum (assembly GCA_964036315.1). Taxonomy (NCBI): domain Eukaryota; kingdom Metazoa; phylum Mollusca; class Cephalopoda; order Sepiida; family Sepiidae; genus Acanthosepion; species Acanthosepion esculentum. Next base: position 67,441,479 of record OZ038497.1, read on the forward strand.
GGGCGACCGACACTCGCGAAGGAAATCCGATTGATCCCGGGGTTTACGATGGCGCTCAGTCCGCGAGATGGGGGGGGGGCTGATAGTAAGTGATCCCCCATTAAGACTAGGCGCGTTGAATCCACTAGGAACGGCCCCAACCGCCGGAAAAACGAAACCCCCTCCTCCTGGTCGTTGGGCGCATAAACCGCAACGACCCGAAACGAACCACTTTTCACGGCAATATCGGCCACGATCAACCGGCCCTCGGCATCGGTATGCACAAGGTCTTTGCTGGTGAAGCAGACTCAAGAGTCCACTTCACCAGCAAAGAAACTCCTCTGGCAACCCGGTCCCCATATGCTGAATAGACGACAAAGTTGTTAGACAGCACACACGCATCGGAACTGCAAACAAACGCCGCGATCGAAGAGACCCATCGATCGCGGCGATATCCACACCAAAGGAGAAGAGATCCTGGAGCAGGCGGTCTGCCTTACCCCGATCCCTCAAGCCCTTCTTATTCAGACTGGCTAACTTGATTGACATCGTTTAGGCCTGTAAAAAAACGAAAAAGAAAGCCAGAGCAAAAAAAACTACTCACATACCGGACGGAAAGGACCCCGACGGATTGTCTTAGGCTCCCTGTGCCCAACTCCGTCGTCATTCGCCCATCTAGGACAATACCCCCAACGTCCGGTATGTTAGTTTAACAGCCCTATATAAGGAGGGATCGAGCAAAACCTGGAGCCTCCCTGCACAAAATTGCTTAAGTTTTATCAAATTTTCGTTTTCCAGTTCCATCATTCTGGTGTTGGATAGGCTTCCTTTGCCTCGAATAGGTGACCCCAGACCTTTAAATATCGCCCTCTGCATCTCACGCATGTGATTATTCCTGGGGCACCTGGGAAATTTCGGGGGTCCTCAACAGATTTTCCTTCTACTTTTTCTATTTTTAACAGAGGTCTTAAAAGAGACTTTTTCTGTTTTGACAGGTCCTTTTTTAACTCCTCTTTATCTACTTTACATATGGCATCTGGGCCCGGGTAAAACTTCCTTTTCTTTTTCTCCCTTGAAGGGTGGGGAGGAGAAGAAGTAGATGTGTGAGGGGGTGGATAGTGAACTGAGTGAGGAGATGGATGGAGTGGTGGATGGAGCACGAGATGGGGAAGTAGGGAGACTCCTGGCTCTTGGCTGGACCATGCTTCCTTTAGGCGAAGCAGGGGCGAAGAGTGACCTGGTTCTATCCATAACACTCTCGGCCTACTATGGCCAGAGTGCCTTTGCTGAGGTTCATCTTCCTCTTCGTCCTCTCTGCTCCTTTTAAGAGATGCTGCCCGAGGTGGAGGCATTTTTCCACCTCCATTGGCGTTTCTATCTGTTGTTTCTGCTGTTAGTGTTGCTGTTGCTTTAGCTGTTGCTGCTGTTTTTGCTGTCCGTGTTGTTGTTGCTGCTGGTGGTTTTGTTGCTGCTGTTGTTGCTGTTGGTGTTGTTGCTGCTTTTGCTGCTGCTGTTGTTTTTGGTGCGTCTGCATTTCCTGCACCTTCTTTGGAGGCTGCACCTCTCTTTTCTTGCCACTTGTCTTGCGCTTGTTGCCTCTTTGGTTGAGGTATGTCCTGCGGAGACGGAACATTAGGGGATTTCCGACCCCTTCCTACCTCTTCCAGGCTCCATCAGTCGATTTTGTGTCTGACCCCTCCTCTGCTGGCGTCGTGACCACTGCTGCTGCTGTTGTTGCAGTCGGTTCTGGACGAGGCGCAGGTTTTGGGTTTTTACCAGGGCACTCCTTGGCCATGTGCCCTGAAGCGCCACATGACCAGCAATAAGGTCTACTGCCCTCGACGACCACTAGCATCCGTTTGTCACGGCAGACGAGAACATTCGGTATTTCTCCGAAATTTTTTCGGTTCAACGTGACTTGAACTTCCATGTCGCCAGTTGCTATTCCTATTTTACTTATCAGGGCCTTTACTTCATGGACTTCTCCATATTTGACGAAAAAGCCCCACCCCCTTCTATCCTCTGGAATATCCACGCGTACTCCATGTATGGTCAACTTCGTCCTGCGTGTGCCCATATACTCCGTCTGCAGACGTTAGTTTTTTGTTGCCAACACGCTTCCAGCTAGTTCCTTAGATTGTTGCTCAGTTGCCAATAATATATCCCATAGAGCATTTGTTCTTCTAGCAAGTACTTTTGGGGTGATTTGTAGACTTTTTAGGGCTTCTTCCATGCTATCCCTGCTGACTCCAATTAATTTTTGAGTTTTAACATCGGAAGTCAGCAGGGGAATTGTCCGAGTACTTACTGCATCCAGTGCCTCCGGAATGGTTAGGAATTCATTCCCTTTGAATGATTCTTCAAATTTCTTCCGCTGGCTGATGTAAAAAGCAGTATCTGACAAAAGAAAAAAAAATTGAATATTCCATTGAATTAATATAAGGATAATGCCTATCACAAATTCCTGGGCATGAGGATCGATAAAATAAAGTATGTGCCTTCTAACCACCGAGTAGCTCTTTCCGTTTTAAACAGAGTTGTTGAGAAACTCGAGCAACAAAAAAAGTAAAACTTATTTAAAGATTATACGGAAGTATTCCAACAATAGGAGCATGATGGTATTATCGAACGTTTTGAAGTAGGCGCTACAATCTCGGGTTCCACAGATTCATTGGTGAAGTTTTGTTCGAGAGCAGGGTTTTTTGTACTTGCAACTCGTGGGAAGGAAGAAAGATTCAAACATGGCGCGCAGATCGGGACGAAGCAGCTTTAGTAAGGGGTCTTTTGCCTTTTGATCGGTTCCTTTCTAGCCAGTCACAGGGATCGTTGTAACAATGCCAAGGGGCCCGTTCTAAGGGGGTTACTCCGAAAGACTCGTAATAATTTCAATAATATCCAATAGTTTAAGAAATATCATATATATATATATATATATATATTTCTTAAACTACTGGATATTATTGAAATTATTACGAGTCTTTCGGAATATATATATATATATATATATATATATATATATATATATATATATATATATAATTATTATTATTATTATTGTTATTATTATTATTATTATTATTATTTTGTGAACCTTAGTAAAATTAGTATTTTTTATACTAAAAAAAATAATAAAAAAATAGTTAAATGATACATTTATGTTTAATTGATTGCTTTATCTATTATTTTCTTTCCTGTTTGATGCCATACATTTTTAATAAAGCTCAACACTAAGTAAAATATTAATTTTTCGAGATGGAGGTGATTCATAACTTTTTTCCCATTTGAACATCCATACAAAAATAATCTAACTTTTGTGAAAATAATAAATAAAATAAAACTCTTTTAAAAATATTTCTGATTAAAAACTACATTAACGTTTACATTTTTCGATTATTTAAAACATCTTTATTTAATAAAAAAAACAAAAATCTTTTGCCACCAGCAATTGTAAGAAATTCAAAATCGTGTAGGAATCACCAGAACGTCGTGGTCACCAATATGTAGGAGTTACCGGGACGTCGGGGTTACCAATATGTAGGGGAGGTTATATGTGATGTGTGTTTAATTAGGCTGCGTGTAGAAAAACATATATCTGTAACAGAGAGAGGTTGACACACACACCCACATGAATGCACACACGCAAATATAACGTTTATTGATTGAAAATGGAAAACACCATCCTCCGTGAAGTTACAAACTGTGTCAGCGCTATTAATAGGAAAGAATCTAGAACAATATATGAAACCTAAGACGGCTGATGGATAAAGAGTGAATTTCAAATCGGGTTGGCGAAGACTTGTTTAAAAACAAATGCAAAGGGCAGGAGGCGATGTTTAATTTGGGTCATTAAAAAAAAAATAGACGAAAATAATATTTTTGATGAAAATATATTGAAGTAAATTGGACCGGGGAGGTAAGATCAGTGTATGTTTACCGCTAGCGAAATCTAATCTAAACATAAGTTGTATCCGCTGAATTTGGTCATCGAAAAGACAATTGGAATGAACGAATTAATTTTATCCACTAAAAGATTTGAAATAGATCTGAGTAAGCAACAGAAACTTTGCAAATACACGTGATTATGGCGACACTCGTGTTAAGCGCGTGAACAACCTGGCTTCTAAACTTCGGTTGCTATATAAACGCGAGTTATGCTGAGTTGGAGAGTTACGTTGGCAATTACGTTGGGAGTTACGTCGGTGAAGCAGAGTCGGGGTAGAGAGACTGTCGTGGCAGTGAGTTGGTCCAGTGACGAGTCAAAGATAAGGACTTCAAGAAATATCATCGTAGTTGTAGCAGTCGCATTGAAAAGCCGCTGAAACTTAACGTTTGTCACTTACGACAACAAACTGAAAAGCTACACTTCCACGTAGGGCTGGAATTACGAGCCACATATCCTCCCAAGTCGATTTGGAACGGGTTAATCACACACGCACCTCTCTCTGTTGGAAAATTGGTTGAGGAGTAGTCCTCTTTTCTTATGTTTTCTTATGTTTCTATCCTTTCTGTAATCTTTTCTACTGTTGTTGTTTCCTTATATAAAAGACATCAATATTTTACCCATTGTTGTTCCGCTTCTGCAGATATTATTTCCTGTTTCGCCACATTCTAATATTCCTGTCGCCCATCCTCACAGCCGTGCCTACATCCCCAATCGACCGTGAGCGTATGGACAATACCCCTCGCCTACTGGATCTAAAATTTAACACAACGTGGCAGCAGGCGGAACTTGGCCAGTGACCGGTCGAACAATCTACGGGTACTCAGGGAGCGTGCGGCCAGCTACCCCTGAGTTCGGTTCAGACCGAGTGGGCGCCTCAACCCAAAGAGGAAGACGCCGGAGGTTGAGGGGCTGAAGGGACGGAGTGATAGATATCCACCATACATTTATATTATTCTTCAACAAAATGAACAGGAAAGCATGAAACAAAATTGAGAAAAGACAAAAGCAATATTTTGGTTAACAAATAATTTTCATTATATTGTAAAAAAGGGTTTTTACAATGGCGTAGATTTTTTTATTGAAATCTTGTGGTAGTTTGTTTAATTAACGTTGAACTCAAATTATGTGTGTCTTTGACTGATGTTTGCGAGTTTAACTAAGAAGTTAAGATTTGTAGAATTTATGATTATTAAAGTTTCAAAAAGTGGAACTGAAATGAGCTGACAAAACGGGTATTTCTTAACAAGGCTTTATTTAACGAAACATTCCCTGACTTAACAATTCGTCAACTGAAGAATGCTAGTAAGGGAGGTAATTACCATAACAATAACGCCAAGTGTAGATAAGTATAGTACATTCTCCCCTCCTTTTTATTTATTTATTTATTTACGGTTCTTGATATCGCTTTGGTTTACGAATTTCCTGTTGGGTATCGTCTGGGTATCTCAGAATTTCTTGATATTACACGAGGGGGAGTAGTCTTTAGATCATTTGGAGAAGTTGTAATCTATGGGTTAATGATAGTTTGTAAATCGTTATTATCAACTTCAAGTTTTTCATCTGAATTGTTTACATTAGTGGATGTAGGATCATCTAAATCTTTCTGATTAGTAGCCGTACAAAGGAGAGATCTTATGGAGTGTAATACTTCAGGCAATACTGTTTCCCATTGCGATTCTTTAAGATTTCTTGAGGCTAAGGCCAATGAGATGTGTTTCCAGATAATTCCATTACCGTTCACACTGACCATTTCCTTGAGGGTGATAAGGCGACATCCGGCTAGTAGCGATTCCAAGATTGGTGAGATATTCGCGCAATTCCCTTGATACGAATGATGTTCCTCTATCTAAATGGTTGTAAAAGGGCATGCCTAATACTGTGATTATCTGATTTAGACTCTGTATTATTGAGTCTGCATTTGTGCTTGCACATGCAAAGGCAAAAGGGAAACGCGAGTACTAATCTATCACCGTAAGTAAGTAGCGGTTTTTCGAAGTTGAAAGAAGGGGTCCCTAAAAGTCAATGCTGAGTCGTTCCTTCAGTTGTGTTGCTTTGACCAGGCGTCTTTCTGGTGTATAGAAGCGTGGTTTCCATCTAGAACACACTGCACATAATGTACACACTCTTTTAACATCTTCAATAGAGTACAGAAGATTTCTTACTTTAACAAAATGAGCCAACCTGGTTATACCAGGATGACAAAGATTTTCGTGTATTTCTTGTAGTTTTCCTATGTTGGTGAGTGCATTGCACTGGACGCGTGAGCTGGGATATTGTTTTCTCCTGGTCGGTATGTTGTGGTAACCACCATCATCATTCATAGAAAAATATACAACAAGCATTCATCACCTTCAATCTAGCTCGCTGATTGGTCAGTTTCGACCAATCAAATCACCCCCACGCGACAAGTCTGTTTTGGCGCCAACTAAGTTTGAGCCTGTTACGTGGTACAACATACTATAAAAACCAAACACCAGTGATTCTCGGTCTTTTACTGCTCTTTCTTTTTGCTCACTCTCTTCGTCGATCTCTTCGTTCTCTCTCGCGTCTCAACTCCGCTGCTAAAATGTGATCCTTAAAGAACTCCCGTCTTGACTAAGACGTAAAAGAACTTTACAACTAATCACGCAAGTACTTTCTGAACTATTACCAACTTGTCCAATACACAATTCCAAACATTCAACACATACTCATTCTTCTAAACTACAATTTAATAGTTAATTTTAGGACCCAAAGAGTGTGAGTTCAATACCCGGTTAAGGCAGTGAAGAACTTTCAGAGGGAAATTAACAGGAGATAACTGATAACTGACATCCATTAAATATGGCACGTGGAACTACAACAGTTTACCCCAGTGAGCGAAATAAAGGGTTCAGTTCGACATTCCAACCACCTGAAGAAGGCCGGAGCGTACAACGGCTGAAACGTTGTGATAAACATGGCGACAAAGATGAGGACAATAGTCCGAATAATGTAAATAATGTACTGAGGTTGGAGTTTCACAGGGTGAGGCTCATTCGCGATCTCTAGCGCCTCGAGGTGGATGTCTGATATGTACAGGAGACTCGATTTTAAGCACGACCATGAGCGTATTCTGTCGAAGAAGTTTGACCGTTTCTCAGTATATTTTGATGGCCGCTCACAGCTGGTGAGTAAGTCTCTGATAGCGGCATGTACATCTGTTTTCGTAGATCCGACGGTCAGAATTTGCGCGCTGGCTGTTACCATAAGGGATAAGGCACTTCATCTCGTTGCGGTTTATGCGTCCAATGACGATGAGCCGTTTTTGACGATATCTCATCAGGTATTTTGGAGTGAGGAGGACTGGACTATCGTCCTTGACCCCGATTTAGATTGTATAGGGAAAAGATCGGGTACTAACAAACCGGACATAAATTCATTTCGGGACTTTATCAGCAAGTTTGATCTTGTCGATAAGTATCAAAATGAGAACGTAATATTGACCGTGACTAATAGGGGCAGCTCTGTTTCAATGTTGCTATCTAAAAATTGAACACCCCTACACGCAAGACGCTAGTGGCTCGCTGGCTGGCCGCTGATGGCAGCCACTGGCGGGCCAACAGTTGGCCGATAGCAGTTCGTAAGTGGTAACATTTCCGAAATGAACACAGCGGCGGCCCGACAGCAGGCCACCAGCGGTAAACGCTAGTGGAATGCCACCCAGTGGCAGATTGGTGGCTTGTGTGTAGGGGACATCATTATTTGACGAGAAAGATTTCCAAGAACAGCTGCTGCTAACACTACAGCTGGAATTGACAGGAGCTATGGTTAGGAATAAGTGGGGGATCTTTTCCTTTGCTGCTGACTTTAGTCGAAGACTCAACATAGATAGAAGCTAGAGTAGGTAGAGCTATAAATCGTGATAAAGTGAAGAAGCAGCTGTAATGCGATCTGCGTTTTGCCCACTTGTGGGAAAACGCCATGAAACACATACACGTACGTTCAATTTACCTTCAGCGCCCTGCTGAAGATAAATATTTTCTGGTTTGGTATTGTGGGGTTCGATGCGTTGAATATGGCTACAGATTAATGAAAATTATTTGGTTTCTTATTCTCTCTCTGGAAGTGAAGCTGGCACAAGGACACCTCCAGATTGACTTCCCAGATAAATCCTACTCCCAGATAAATCCTATTGTCCCCATTATTTAATTTGTGAATATCAAAAATCCTTAACGTCAGACAAGAAAGGAGAAAAAGAAATAAGCTGAAACAACACACATAGTTTGTAACATGAAACAAAGACAATACATTTACATTTTGGTTGAACGGCATGCGAAAAGGTTGTTCATGCATTAGTTGCCTCCCGTTAGCTGTGGGAAAGTTATATCTCAAATGCTTTTAGTAATATTCGTTACACTGTTCATGTTAATAGTTTAGACAAAGTTCTTCGCACCAAATGTGTTTGACGAAAGTTTTAGTATGGATGAATGAGTTGGGCGAAGTGTTTGACTAGTGTTGTTTCATATCTGGTCTTGCAGGAATGATCTGTCCCAACCGATTTATGTGCCGCAACTGTCCGATTTTTCGGGCTCAATGTTTATATATGACTTCAAACATTCTTGCAATTTGGCGGTAAAAAAAGATAGTTACTTACCTTAATTCTGATTGGCTGTATCAGACCAATCAGTGAACATTTAACATAGCACATTCGTTTATTACATGTACAATGAATTTAACGTATGTGAACATATGTATGTAAAGGTATTTGATATGTGTGTGTGTGTGTGTGTGTGTGTGTGTGTGTGTGTGTGTGTGTGTGTGTGTGTGTGTGTGTGCGGACGTACATTTCCACAGTATTATCCACCTGATAGGAATATTTTGGCGCGAGGTGGACGCTGTTGTGATGTCTGCTCCGTGCTGAAGCCTCTCCTCTCCCTCCCACGACGGGCTATGACCAGCTGAGAGCGGAAATAGACCAGTGGCCTGAGTGGAAAAACTCTGGTTCCCCACGTTAATAAATTACATTGTGTCACATGTTCCAGTGGGGATTCAAGGTAAATAACGACTCTCTTCCCCTACATCAGGGGTATGTTGCTGATCCTGCAGCGGTATTGACGGCCTACTAATTCAACACATACATTTTTACTTTACGAATGTGTAAGCAAACGAAAAGCAAACAAGAGAAAGAATACAAGAAAATAACTTTTCATAACAGGTACAATATATCAACGGTTTTACATGAATTGTTAATAGGAGTTACTTCCCTTTGACTAAATTAAAGTCTTTACTAATGAAATATTTGAATTTATTTAGGTATTGAAATTACATGCATGTGAACTAAAAGTTGCGTCCCTTAGATTAGGTAAATATTTGTGACTCATAACGAAAGAGTTATAATTAAATGTGTTGGGATTGCTATGAAATTAGTGTGAAATCAGAAGTTTTTTTTGGTTTGAGATGATAAGCGTGAAAAGCATGTTCTTCATATTAATCACAACAATATTAAGCATAGACATACAAGTTGAATAAATCTCAAGGCAATATTGAACAAAGAAACTAAGGTAGTCGTGAATTCAATTAGAAAAAACACTGAACATTTATATACAATAAATTATAATACAATTTGGAAAAGGTTGTGTTTCAGTTTTGATTATTTGGATGTTTGACGAAATGTGAATTAAGTATTTTTATGAATTTAAAGTTCAGGAATGTTCCTTTGTTTAGCAAAAGTGTTCACATGTAAATTTAAGGAAAATTTATCGAGGGATAAATTTTAAAGTAATGTATTGCGAGATTTTTGTTGATTTTTGTATGTTCTTGTTTTGACAGAGTTATTCACCCTGGACTGTATTTTTCATCTTAATGCTTGAATTGCAGTTTCTGTTTAGTAGTGTAGATAACACATTTTTTTAGAAATGTGCAATGATTTCAGAGAGAGACAGAAAGAGGTTGAAAGTTGAGTCAGGTGTTGACGTGCGAAAAGTCCTTTAGTCAAGATGTAGACACGCGTGGATCTCTGTGGAAATTTCTCTGAAGGCGAATTACTGACTGGTGAATTGGACTGAGATTTATCCTTTTATTTACTCTGAGAAGTTGGAACAGGCTCCAGTGACTTTTGGCGGTAAAGCCATTCTGGGGTCGTCTCGGCCAATAATAAGCCGAGTTTCGCAATGTGTGGTGTTGATTGGTCGAAACTAGCTCTTATGGAATAGTCTATTTTTTAACGGGGGTGAGTGGGAAAATATGGACGATTCTACAAATGCAATTTAGAGATTGAGTTTGTTGCATGTTATAAAATTGTCTATGTTGCATGTTGGTGAGAGTTTAGAGATTGTACTTGCGTGAGATGTCATAAAGTTCTTGAAAGTCACATTTTGGCAGTGGTGTTGTGTGACGAAGAGAAGTTAGGTTTGAGAGTAATTTTACTTAAATAGTAGTGAATATATTCTTGTTCACTTGTTTTAAGTTCGAAAGTTCTTTAACGTCTGACTGCGTTAGTCAAGACGGGAGTTCCTTCAGCGTTACATTTTGGCAATGTGTGAGCGGTCGAAATTGGTTGTCGTTGTCGTCGTGGTTTGCTCGGGACTGCTCCGGGCTGCTTGGCGTGACACGTGTTCTTGGGTTTTTATACCATCTAGTAGGCTCCGGGAAGAATGGCGCGTAATATGATCGTGCGCGTGGGAGCGATCTGATTGGTCGATACTGACCAATTAGCAAGCTAGATTGACGGTGATTAACCAATGAATGCCTGTTGATTACCTGTAAGTACGATGTTGGTAAAATCATAACAGGAAGAGTGCATTTCCTAGCAGAGGGTAAACTGGTTGTTGTGGACGAGTCTACAAGCTCATAAAAAATTGAATTAATTTGTCGCTCAAAATGTTCACTGAAAGAGAGATTAAAGAATTCTGTAAATATGTTGATAAACTTTTAGCTTTAAAGTTGGAGGAGTGAATGTTCCGTAATTTTTAATTTGTTTTCGTTGCTCGTAATTGAATGTATTGTTCGTAATGTTTGTAATTAAGTTTCGTAAGATTCAATAGTGTGATTGAATAGATTTTAGTAAGTTCCAGAAGTTGATGAGTTGTTTAGCTGAAATTTTAGCTTGAATTGAGTTATTTCATGTTAAAGAACTTGAGATTCTAACTTTGTACTTTGGTGCAGTAATGATACAAGCGCCGTGAATTCATTTAGCAAATGCTAGTCGTCGTAAATTCTCACAGACTGGGTTCACTCGTACATTATGTTTTTAGGTCACGTGACAGACTCCACAAAGCATTTATTTCCGTCGGGTCAAAAACTAGGTTGATGTTATTCGGACATGGTTGTGAACAGGTAAATTGTATTTTTTAATATTTGTTAACCACTCAGAAAGCGTCTTACAAAATTTAGTCTGGAGCCTGATGTGTTTTGTTTTGCTGATTGAAAACTATGTATGTGAAGATACACGAGACTATTTTAATATTTATTGTCCAATGAGAAGTTAAGGTTTTCTGAAAATATGTATGAAGATGTGATCCGCTTTCTGCACAAAAATCGACATTGATGAAAAAGTGGCAGCGGAATAATAAAATCTTGTTATAGTGGAACAACCTGGCACACCCCGACATGGATTGGTCAGTCTATAAAAGACTGACGAACTATTGAAGAAAAGAGGGAAAGTGAGACAGACAGAGAGAGCGAAGGCGAACCTCCGTGATTAAATCTCCTGTTTTCCTTAGTATTACGAACTCTTGATCATTTGTACTTTACGTACAATAAACCATTGTTATTTGTTACCTGATTTCTTGTGTTATTGTAATCTTTCCACTCGTGATTACTTTGTTGTTTATATCGTATAATCCACGATATAACAGTGACGACGAGGATTCGAAAAGAACTCACGACGCGATATAACAGTGACGACGAGGATTCGAAAAGAACTCACGACACAATATAACAGTGGCGACGAGGATTCGAAAAGAACCCACAAGACGATATAACAGTAGCGAACGTAAATTCAAAATAAACTCACAAGGTAATTTAACAGTATCGAACGAGGAGTGAAAAAAGACACCCCTCCAGCGACGAATAAGGTTGAATAATACGTTTTTACCAGTCGCTGGACTAGTTTATCGACTAAAGAGACAGTGATTTTTTCTTTTTATTTTTGTTGTGCCTTAAAAAGTAATATGGAAGAGTTCTTGGAATTTTCGAAAACCATGTGTTCTGCTATGCAGCAGCAACAGGCACATTGGGAAGAACAAAATAAATCGATTCAAAAACAAATCGAATTATTGCAAGTACAACAATTCCAGTATCAACAACAACAACAGATACAACTGCAGGAGCAGCAGAAACAGCAGTTAGACTTACAAAAGCAAATTTTAAAGTAGCAAGAAGTCTTGGAGAAGATATTAACAAAACAAGTCGATCAAAAGGAAGGATCAAGATTTTTCTCTGCTGAAGGGATTACTAATTCACTTTCAGAATTCCATTACAAACCGATGGAAGGTGTAACTTTTCCAGCGTACTTCAGACGGTACGAAACAATTTTTTCAAAAAGATGTCATTTATGGTCTGACGAAGAAAAAATTATATTACTATTAGAAAAATTAGGTGCTCAGGAAAACACCAACTACACTAATTTCGTTCTACCAAAGAAGCCGAAGGATATATCCTTCAAAGAAACGATTGAAATATTGTCTAAAATATTTGATGAACGTGAAAGTTTATTTCTCACACGTTATAAATGTTTAAATATGGTTAAACAGGAAGATTTCATACGCAGGAAAAATGAATTCTCAGTGTGAATTATTCAAGATCAAAGAAATTAAAGAAGACATGTTTAAGTGTTTAATTTTTGCTCAAGGGTTAACTGCAACAAAGGATAAAGAAATTCGTTCAAGAATACTGGCAATTATGGAACAAGATACAGAAGTAACGTTACAGAAAGTTACGGAGGAATGTCAGAAATTACTCAATATAAAACGGGACAATATAAGTATAGAGGAGAAAAATATTGCCCAAGTAAAAAGAGTTAAACAACGAGTATACAAGAAAGTAAAATCCTACTGCAAAGCATGTGGTGGAATAAACCATGCTACAAGTAAGTGTCATTTTATGAATAAAATATGCTATGAATGCGGTCGAAAAGGTCATAAAGCTACTGTAAAAAGAAAAAAAACATCAGAAGTCCAAAATGATAAATACAGTTGTATCTAAAAGAGATACAAATAATGAAGGAAGAAAGTATGTAGACGTTAAAATAAATGGTCGAACTATAAGCTGTCTGCTTGATATCGGAAGTGACATATCTATAATCGACGAAGTTACATGGAAGAAAATTGGACAACCAAAACTACAAAACACTCAGAAAAGGGCCAGAGGTATTTCTGGTAGAAAGGAGAATTATACGCGAAAGTGTCATTTGATGATAAAACGTACAAGGCAAAAATCTACGTTATATCTGGAAGAAATTCAAATTTATTTGGTATTGACTGGATTGTGTTATTCAATTTATGGGAAAAACCAATTAACACGTTTTTTAGAAACTTAAATGTGTCGAATATAGAAAATAGCAAACAGAAAAATTCGTTGAAGACTTAAAAGATGAATTTAAGGAAGTATTTGCTGACGGACTAGGTTGCTGTACTAAGACTGAAGTAAAGTTCGAGTTAAAGGATAATGCAAAACCAGTGTTTAAGCAGAAAAGAAAGGTACCATTTTCGTCATTGGAAATGATAGACAAAGAATTACAAAGACTAGAAGAGGTTGGAGTAATTTAAAAAAGTAGATTACTCTGAGTGGGCGTCACCCACGGTGTACGTAAAAAAGAAAAATAAGAAAATAAGAGTATCGCTGATTTTTCAACGAGGTTGAATGAATGTCTAAAGGACCACAGCTATCCTCTTCCTACGGCTGAAGAAATTTTCTCGAGGTTGAATGGAGGAAAAATCTTCTCGAAAATAGATCTGTCCGAAGCTTATTTACAAGTCAAAGTCGAGGAAGAATGTACAAAGTATCTAACTATCAATACACATAGAGGGCTATACAACTTAAAACGTTTGCCATTCGGGTTGAAGGTAGCCCCAAATGTGTTTTAACAAATTATGGATACGATGCTGGCTGGTCTTGAATTCGCAATGGCATACTTAGATGACATATTGATAAAGAGCCAAAATTTGGAAGAGCACAAAAATCATGTTCGAGAAGTATTCAAGAGAATACAGAATTACGGATTTAAAGTGGGCCTTGACAAATGCTATTTCTGCATGAACAAAATTGAATATTTGGGTCAGATAATTGATCATAAAGGAAGAAAGCCTAACCCAAATAGAACAGAAGCTATTAGAAATATGCCTATACCGGATAATGTAAAAAAATTACAATCATTCCTGGGTTTAGCAAATTATTATAGTTTATATATTCCTAAAATGCACGAGTTGAGAGCTCCATTAAACGAGTTATTAAGGAAAAGTAAGAAATGGTGCTGGACAAAAGAATGTGAAGAAGCATTTCAAAAAATTAAAAAGTGCTTATCATCGGATTTAGCATTAGCACATTACGACCCGAAAAAGGAATTAATTGTAGCATTAGATGCAAGCGAATATGGTGTATGTGCGGTACTTTTACACAAATTCGAGGACGGATCAACGAAACCGATTGCACACGCATCAAGAACCTTAAAACATGCGGAAAAAATTATAGTCAGATAGAAAAAGAAGGTCTGGTAATAATTTACGCCATTAAGAAATTTCACAGATTTATTCATGGTAGATCGTTCGTTTTGCAAACAGACCATAAACCACTACCGTCGAATTTTGGTTCGAAAAAAGCGTACCAGCCCATACTGCAAATAGATTACAGAGATGAAGTATTATTTTACTCAACTACAATTTCAAAATGCAATACTTGCCATCAAGTAAAATCGCACACGCAGATGGTCTATCTAGATTAATCCCCAAAAACTCTGAATTGCTGGAAGAAACGGTTATAGCAGCACTAAAAGAGGAAAAAGAACTAGCGGAAGTACTTGTTAACACTGTTAGAGAGCTACCGGTGACACTGGAAGAAATAAAAAAAAAGCAGCGAAAATGGATGAATATATTACTAACATGAAACATGAAAGGTGGAACGAAAAGAAGAAATGCTTTAAGGGTGTCTCCATTTTCGATATGCGACGAAACGCTGATGTATACGGATAGAGTCGTAATACCGCGTGTCCTACAAAAAACAGTTTTGAAAGAGTTTCATATGGGCCATCCTGGAACCTCCAGAATGAAGTCGCTAATGAGAGGTTACGTTTATTGGCCTTGAATGAACCAAAATATAGAAGATATGATAAAACAATGTAAAGGTTGTCATTTAACAGCCAAAGCTCCACCGATAAAGAGTCAACCCTGGCCCAAAACGGACGTTTCGTGGATACGTATTCATATTGAGTATGCAGGACCATTAAAGGGATACTATTATCTAGTAATCATAGATAGTTTTTCCAAATGACCTGAGTTTTATAGGTATAAACACCCGACAGCTTCAAACTCCATAAAAGCGTTAGACGAAGTATTTAGTCGTTTTGGAGTAGTAAATACAATTGTAAGCGACAATACTACTATGTTTACCGGGAAGGAATTCAAAGATTACTGTGATTCGTTGGCAATTGAACACGTAACAACGCCGACGTAAATCCTAGATCAAACGGACAGGCAGAAAGGTTTGTCGACACATTCAACAGAGCATTAAGAAAAGATAACGGAATCGACACTGAAATCAGAATACAAACGCTAATCTATCACCTGCAGAAATTATGTTTGCAAGGAAAATACGTTCAGTGTTCGATAAGATGTTACCAAATAAGAAAAAGAAAAATTATACGAAAGTAAACACAAAATTTACAACGTATAAAGTGGGCGATAAAGTCTTCTTTAAGAACTATCGGTTAGGAAAGTGTTTTTGGGAGGACGGTATAGCGTCAAAAAGAATCGGTAGAGTGATATATATTGTAAAAGGAAAAAAAATTTTGCAAAAGACATATTAACCAAATGAGATACCGATACATTGAAACCGTGGAAAATGACAGCGAAATACCGATGGAAGTGTTATACGATGCTTTCCAAATACAACCCCCCATAAATAGTGAGGTACCGATGGAATTAACATCGACTCCAAAAATCACTGATTTTCAAAAATCAAAAAATACACCAACTCGGAATGGTAGGAGAAAAAGTGATAGACAAAGGAAGAGGACTACACTTCTATGTCCAAATCCAAAGAGAAAAAAATATTGAAAGCTAAATTCTAGGGAAGAATTTAGCTCAGGGGAAGGTGTTATAGTGGAACAACCTGTCACACCCCGACATGGATTGGTCAGTCTATAAGAGACTGACGAGCTATTGAAGAAGAGGGAAGTGAGACAGACAGAGAGAACGAAGGCGACCCTCACGAACCTCCGTGACTTATCTCCTGTTTTCCTTAGTATTACGAACTCTTGCTCATTTGTACTTTACTTGCAATAAACCATTGTTATTTGTTACCTGATTTCTTGTGTTATTGTAATCTTTCCACTCAGGATTACTTTGTTGTTTATATCGTATAATCCACGATATAACAAATCCTATCACCACGAAAGTAATGATCGCTCTCCATGACCGGAATGGTTGCCTGAAGGAAGTAGAAGCGACTTCTGCATTTTGGTGATGAGTTCCTCTTTTCCTGTTTGTTCATGTTTGCTTTCTTTTCCTCTGTTCACCTCTTCCTCTTTGGAAAGACGCAGACATTGCCTTTCCTTTCATTATTTATTCGTACAAAAATGTACAAATTGTGGCACAAGGCCGAAAAAAGGGAGGGGTAAAGGCTGGTCTTGACTAACTATCCCATACCTAGCTAATCAGATTCGCGACCCATTCATACATTGCAATTGACACATTGACCACAAGAATTCGTCCGTCACCATTCAATCCTCCATACACCATAATACCACATCCTCACCAGAGGGGACCTACAAAAACGCGCCCCACACCATAAAAATTTGATGATAATAAAATATATAAAATTCTAATCATGAAAAGATGAAAGGGGAGGGAGATGAACCCCATAACAAACTAAAATTCAACAAATTTTTAAACTAAACATAATTTATATTAGTAGGGCCCGTCCAACCCTCAAAATAGAGAGGCTGCTGTATTCTGCCCAGAGGACAAAATCAAGAAGCACTCTCGCTAAGGGAGTGGGAAAGAGATAAAATAACTCGGACATGGGGAAGTAAAAGGCTGATCCAGGTGAGATGAAAAGGAAGTCAAAACAAACTAGGGAGGTTGGGAATCTCGACTTGGATCATAACTAAAAAGATGGCCGGGAAACAGGCCGGGAACAACACTTACTCATATTAACTAGGTACACTTAAGCTTGTCTAACCTAACCAAGGGGAGGGTTCCACAGGAAACCACCCCGATGTGACTTAGGTTGACCTAGAAAAGAAAATCAAGGCTAGCCCCGTTCAAACGAACCAAGCTCGCCTCTTTTACCCACCTTTCACTGAAGACTGTCGAATGCAATCGTTTTCTATCAGTTCTAATCTTCATCCTGAGCTGATGCTCAAAGAATCGGATCAGATCCTGATGCGTAAGACTATTGCCTCGCAAGACTTCCTCCATTCGCGTCGTCCATATCACCATTCGAGCCGTGGCTAGCAGCGTCAGAAACACCATTCGTTTCACCCCGGAATACGGGGGCGACACATTGTCACACGCGTATCCAAGATCAATGGACACGAGTTCTTCGGGAGCGAGACGAGCCGTCAGCTCGCCGACATGGTCCCATAAGGGGCGGACCCGGGGGCAATGGTAGAAGGCGTGCGAAGCCGTTTCTTCTAATCCAAGGCCACACCGTTCACAGTCTGGCAAATCCGCCAAGCCCCATATGAAAGCCTTGTCGTTGAGAGGCAGCCGATTCCGAGCCAATCGCCAGGTAAGCGAAAACTCAGGGTTACTGAGATAATCCGCCGCTGGCGCCCAAGACCAGTAGGAGCGGTACTCCTCCTCCGAACAGCAGAGCGTATCACGTAGGGGATCCTTCGCGCGACCCTCCACTAATCCCCGATAGAAGACCTTCCTAGGCCGTGAAAGGTCACTGGACCGCGGAATAGCCTTCAAGGCTAACCGACACTCGCGGAGGAAATACGATTCATCCGGGGGTTTACGACCGCGCTCAACCCTCGAGATGGGGGGACTGATGGTAAGGCTAGGGAACGCGTCCCTAACAATCCCCTCTAGAATCGGGTCTCCTCTAGTCAATGCACGGCGTAGGAAAGCCAACCGAGAGGCACGGATGTGACTCCTCAGGTGTGGCATTCCCAGCCCCCCATGACACGGACGTTTGGTGCACACTCGTCTGTCGACCCTGTTCGCGCGTCCCCTCCATAAAATGGAGGATAGCGCTTGCTCGAGCGCCTTCTTGTGGGCCTTACAGAGAGGAAGTACTGACAATCGATAAAGAATCAGGGGGAAAATGTATGTAACACACACCTCCGCCCTACCCTTTACGGACAACCTCCGTCGATTCCAAGTCTTACCGGCAGAAACGACCTTTGCTAGTACTTCAGACCAATTTTTCTCCAGCTGGAGGTCGGGTCCAAACCACACTCCAAGAATGCGGACAGGACCGTCCGTCCAACTAAAGCAGCCCGGAAGATCACACCCCTTCCAGGCACCTAACCGCAAGCCGGACGACTTGTCGCGGTTTATCTTGGCCCCTGTCACCTTCTCGTACCGATCAAGCGCCTTCTGTACCGCCTCAATGTCACCACGGGACGACACGAAAGCAGATACGTCATCGGCGTACGCGGAAACCCTGGCTCGAGACCCTCCAGGAACGGCAATCCCGCGTAGGGCCGGACTGCACGCCTCATCCTTCAGCCGGCGCAGGAGAGGCTCCAACGCCAAAGCATACAGGAGAGGCGACAGCGGACAACCCTGACGAACCGACCTCGACAGAACAAAAGCGCCCGACAACTTTCCGTTCACCTGTACCACAGCACTGGGGGAGCGATACAGGAGGCTAATCCAACAGCAGAAGTCGGGTGCGAATCCGGCAGCCTGCAGGACAGTAGCAAGGTAGCGATGGTCGACCCTATCAAATGCCTTGGACTGATCCAAATTGATCAGCGCGGCTTCGTCGTCGTCTTTTACGCCCTCTAGGATCGTGCGGATCAAATGCAGGTTGCTCTGAATTGTTCGGCCCCTCACAGAACAAGTCTGCTCAAGTCCTTTCTCTTCTCTGCTTACCCTCTATCTCGGAAGATGCAGTGAATCTGCTTTTCCTTTCTTTATTTGCCATCGCTCCGGATTTGACGGTTGAGGACATCCTGTCATTTCTGTTTGACAACTCAGTTATTTGCTTTGTTTGAATTCTTTTTTGTTGCTTTATTCATTGTTTTTAAATGTAAATTCTCTTAACGTTCATTTACAGAAACACCATTATGATGGCCTAAGCTATCATGTTTGGTTACTTAGCAACTACACCAGTTTGGCGCCTTTTTCATCGGCATATCGCCATATTGAATTCAACTTAGCAACACGGCATCTTGATTTGGTTTCCCGACAAAATTTTCTGGACCTACGTAATGACTTGCCACGTGTGGCATCTTCTTTATTTCAACCCACCGCCATGTTTGGATTTTTTCTTACCAGTCCCAAACCACTTCATTCAAGTGATTTCATTTGAGTTTAACTTATCCTTTCATCAAGGAACATAACACACGAACATTTTCAAAGACTTACCACTTGCAGGTAGTTACCATTCTCCTTTCCCTAATTTAACCATATTTGCATATTTACACACTCACACTTTGGAAGATTTGTACGTGATTTAATATTTCACCCCTTACCAGGTGGTGACTCATTTCAGTTCTTACAAATCAACAAATGTACATATTTATAATTAAGTAGTTGGTAGTTTGCCAATAAAAACAAAACTTTGGCCTTTTTTTATTAAGAACTCTGCTTTTGTTGTAACTCAGATTTTGGTGTCAATATCTTCCTGCTTATATCTTTATATTAAGATATAATTAAACAGCGACCCCTCTGTGGGCCGCTACAAAGGATTGAAACGTTATAACTCATGGATGATAACGGATGAATAGAAATATTCGCTAGATTAAATCTTCAATAAATTTCTAGAACCAAAAGAAAACTCTAGGGTGAACCCTCTCAAATTAATGTCGTATAGACAGAATACAGATGACTTTTTTAACAGGTGCAGGTAACTAACACAAAACAGTGTTCACTACCAGAGACCGAGCAGCGGGAACGGATAATAGAACTCATTATCGTCAGTACCCCAATTGCAGAGTTCCAGAAGGAACTGCTTAGGAGGGACAAAACTCTGACACAATGAAGCCATAAACACTGCCATACGAACCATAGGCCCACCAACACGTTATGGTAAAGCAAAAAAGTGCCTCAATTATAGGAGGCACTCCATCATGAAGCCAGGTCAGCATTTGGATCAACGTGCAACTCATGTGACAAATCAAACCATAGGGTAACAATGTATTGTCAAGTGAAGTAAAACAAAACCTCAGGACTAGGTCACAAAGTCATACCAACCAAAAATCACAACAGGTAATCATATGAGAAGAGGCAACCAATTCAGTCTGATGTAGTGCAAAACACACAGGAACTAGAGGAACAATTCGAAGGCCTAACATTCAGTACCATCAAAATATCCTCTATGTCCCAACAGAGAGGCAAAGTTTTCGCATACCTAAATATAAGACTATCGAATAGAAATGGAATCCACAGACTGCTACTGAAAATAGATACGGGTGCTCAAGGAAACATACTGCCAATTACCATATTCCGCAGAATGTTCTCTGAAAAATTAGATTCCAATGATTTTCCAAAGTGGAAAACAAAAATTAACAAATCCAAACTAATAGCATACAACGGAACACCAATAAAATGTTTCAGTAGCATCAGCATTCCATGTAAATACAACAGTTCAGACTGGCAAAACAGCACCTTCTACATAGTGGACGCACAAGGACCAGATGTTCTAGGACTGCCTTCACTAGAACAATTTAAATTATTTACATTACACAGCCCAATAAAGAAAACAAACATAAACCATTAAGACGCATAAATCCCTGTCAGAACTAAAATTAACACAATTGAATAATTCATTCAAACATATCCAAATGACTTTGATAAAATTGGCTCTATGCCAGGATCTCTGAAACTATCTGTCAACGAGTACATACAACCACCCATTGATCCACCTGGGAAACTCCCTACAATAGAAGAGCTATGGCATCACTTTGCAGTTGATATAACTTTTTCCAAACTTGATGCCAAAGCTGGTTACTGGTCTATACATCTCTCAGTTGCTAACAATATTCCAGTCACACTGTGGAAGATACTGCTTCCAGAGA
This sequence comes from Acanthosepion esculentum, assembly GCA_964036315.1. Lineage (NCBI taxonomy): Eukaryota > Metazoa > Mollusca > Cephalopoda > Sepiida > Sepiidae > Acanthosepion > Acanthosepion esculentum. Next base: position 67,462,772 of record OZ038497.1, read on the forward strand.
TTACCATTTGGATTGAGTCATATATCTTAGGACATCTCCCAAACGTGTGACACTGAGGCTGTGAAGTGGTGAAATGTTAATTCTCAGCAGAAAAATGGTTACGTCCCAAATAGAGAGATATATAGAGCGAGAATGGAAAACATTTTTCTTGGTAATGTGGAAGTGAACAAACTGCCATCTGGATTGTCTCCCCGCTACGAATTGTAACGAAGTTTACTTTCTTTTATCTATCGAAAATCTGACACGCAAGTAAAGGTTTAGGTAAACAAATATATTTTCGTTTACGAAAACAAATTGGGAAATCATTTTATCTATCGCTCGGAAGGTTAAATGAGAACGCAGTTGTCTGGTTTGTGTTTTCGCTGGACAGAGGTAATTCTAGGAAAGTGGAAGGAAGTCAGAGAATTGAAATTAATGATGAGAATAAATTACGTCCTTTTGCATACGCACTTTAAAATTAGATTTGTCACAAGGACGGCTATGCCAGACCTGAGATGTGGGCAGATTTAGAATACCGAAAAGGATGGAGGAAGACGTAGAATCTAGCACCGCCTGTGTGGAGGGGGGGCGAGATGTGAAGTGAAGCAGGTTGGAGCTAGAGGAGGAGCAGTCCCTATGACTACACCCAAGGAGGATGGATTATTCTCCAAATTTGGAAAATTAATAAAGAAAGCAGAAATAGGGAACAAAAATCCCTGGTCGGATTAATGTACAAATGGGGAATCACCGAATTCCCAGAAACCTTTGGCCTCACGACAGTTTTGGGTAGAAGTGCATATAAGCAGATGACTTTGGGTGCTCGGAGATTTTGTGCTGAGAACACCGCATCGAGTGCCTTTGGAATATGCCACCGGATTTACTGATTCTAAAGAACTTTGAACCCAGCTCCTCCAGAATGTTAGACAAGGCTCAGTGTCACTATAGTGATTGATGCGGGAAGGGTTAATTTTTATTGTACCAAGAGCTATATAAACCAATTGAAGATTAACCGCATGTGTGACAGAGAGAGAGAGAGGGAGTCTGGGAAACAGACACACACACACACTCACATACGCGTATATTTTTTAGGGAAATTAGAGTAGATTTGAATAGCGAAATTAAATCAGAGCATTTTGTTTACTAATGGGGAAATCTGATCTAGGGCAGAAGTTGTACCCATTGAATATGGGTCATCAGAAGACAATGAAAATGGTTGAAATAATTTTTATCGATTAAAAATTGAAATAGAGCTGAGTAAGCTAGAAGGAACTTTGGAATTCACATGATTTTGGTTGACGCAGTCAGAACCCGTGATAATCGCGTGCGAAGTAGTAGGGCCGAGGGTCAGTTATAACCAGCCGGGTTTATCTATATAAACGCGTAGTTATGCTGAAAAAAGCAGACTGGAGAAAATTCTTGAAGAGAGGAGAGAGAATTGGCCCGGGAAAGCGTTGGGAGGAGGAACGCCACTATAACTTTAAGCCCCGCACAGAAATCTTTATCCCTCCATCGCAAGAGTCATATATCGTTCTGAGACGATTTAACAAGTTAATCACCTACACACTCTCTGTGTGTCTAGAATCCAGTGTATGAATTTTTACGTTAAATACTTTTCTTTTCTGTAACCCGTTTCTTTTCTGCTATATAAAAGACATTAACAATTCAACCATTGAATAGTTGTTTATCCGACTTTCTACAGATTTTAATTTTTTTTTGCTGCATTCTAAATTTCTTAGCGCAGACTCCCCAGCCGTGTCTACATCTTCAGTCGACCGTGAATGAACGGATATCACTTCTGCTTTCTAGATTAAACAAATCACAACGTGGGCAGGAAGCAGGATTAAACCAGCGGACCGGTTGAATAATCTACAGATGCTCAGAAGACCTATGGCCACTCCGGTTCGGTTAGGACCGAGTATACACCTCAACCCAGAGAGTAAGACGCCGGAGGTTGAGGGGCTGGGGCGAAAATGTTAGACATGAATCTTTCGTTTTATTTTTCATTGTGAAGTTATTTTTTCCTTAATGTAACAACTGCCGTGGCTTGAACCAGCGCTGGCATTGCTATGTTGGTGTTGATCGAAGCAGCCAGCCTGGCATTGCAGAGTTGGTGTTGATCGAAGCAGCCAGCGATCAACAACAAGCTTGGATCAGTGATAGCATTAACTAGCGCAGAGTTAACCCCGTGGTTAAAACGTCTTCATAAAACTCTGAGTACCGGACCACTACATGTGGTTACACCCCCGGCTGTAGGAGGTGGCGAAATGTGTTTGACAAATGAAGATGTACCAAATCTTGGAACAAGTTGATGGTGCAGTAGGAGTCACTGGTGTCTATGCTAAGTCAGAAGAAGAGCATGATAAAATTTTGCACAAACTCATGCATGTAGCTAAAAAGAATAGCCTTGTTTTCAAGTCAACTAAGAGCACAATCAAGTCAAAAGTATATCATTTTTGGCATGATTTACAGTGAAAATGTCGTTCATCTGGATCCAGAGATAATCAATGATCTAAGAAATATGCCGCCCCCAACATGCAAGAAAGAATTACAAGAATTCTTAGGGCCTTCTTACCTACTCATCTCCATTTATCCCAAACGAAGCTGACAAGACATACATTCTAAGAGGACTATTAAAGCAAGAAGCAGTGTTTCCGTGGTAAGAACACCACAGCCAATGCTTCAAGTGTCTTAAACTAGAGATCAGTCAAAACTAAACACTTACCTACTTTGACACAAATGAGATGACAATATTACAAACAGATGTAAGCCTGAAAGATCTGAGCTGATGCAGAACGACAAACCAATTACTTAAGCATCAAAATCATTGTCAAAATAAAGAAAAGCTATGCTTGCATAGAAAAGGAACTCACGGGAATCATATTCAGAGTCCAAAGATTCCATACATAACTCTATGGACGCCAAATTAGAGTACTCCCCGATCAAAAGTCATTGGTGATAATACGACAGAAACCGCTGACTAGTCTACCTCCGAAATTACAACGTATGATACTAACTACAGGGATATCAGATACACATAGAATACAGACCTGGAAAAGAAATGGCTCTAGCAAATACACTAAGTCGCTAAAAACAAGGGCACAATCGACCTCAATGTTAGTATCGATCTTGTGAGTTCCAGTAGCGAACGCCTGAATGACCTGAGAAATGAAACAAGAGAGGATACAGTTCTAAATCAGTTACGTGAGGTCATAGTAGCAAGAAGACTAGATTCAATCATTGAACTATCACTTCCAATACACTCCTATTGGTCATACAGACATCTCTCTGCCAATGATGGCATACTTATGAAAGGACCAAGAATTTTGGTCCCAGAAAATCAAAAGAAAACAGTACTGGACCAGCTTCATTACAGCCACCAGAGCATTGAAAAAGACATACCTTCAAGAAAGAAATGCTGTATACTGGATGGATATCAATGCTGATATTACTGATATCAAGAAGTTCCCAACACCTTCTTGCACAACAAAAAGTAACCCTACTACCACATGATATTCCTAGTCGAGCATGGGTAACGGTAGGTACTAATTTGTTTTATATCAATGACCATGAATACCTAATAATTTCTGACTACAGCAAATTCCTCATCGTACGAAAAATGAGAGGCCAGAGTACAACATGGTCATTTCAGTAATGAAACAAATGTCAGTGAAAACGGACCACAATACTCCAGTGAAGCATTCGCCTATGCACCCACGCAAGAGTATGCTTTGTGTCTGGTGGACAGGTCGTCAAGTGGTTCATTATGAACTGCTACCATGGGCTCAAACGGTCACTAGAGACCTATACTCGCAGCAATTGAAACGTGTGCAACAGGCATTGTGCCAGAAGAGGCCAGCACTGGTGAATCGCAAAGGTGTGCTTTTCCTCCATGACAACGCCAGGCCGCATGTCGCGCGAGTGGTCACGGATACCATACAGCAACTTGGGTGGGAGACTTTGTGCCATCCTCTTTATTCACCTGACCTTGCGCCATCCGATTATCACCTCTTCCACTCCCTGGATAATCATCTTCATGGGAAATCCTTCACCAATGAAGCAGACTTGCGCAAAGCCCTCACGGGCTTCTTTGCGTCACCCCCCCCCCCCCCCGAGTTCTACCGCAAGGGCATTGAACAGCTGGAGACACGTTGGCAGAACGTGCTGGATGCCGATGACGATTACTTCGAAGACTAAATATAAGTTGCACATACTGTGAAGCGTTTTCTTTTTTTCCTTTAAAAACGGACAGAACTTTTTTGGTTACCTTGTACATGTATATAAACTGAAAGGTTTGAAAGAGTTATGTCTCTTTTTGGAAATATTTGTACCTGAACCCATAAAGGGTTGAATTAATTATTAAACTGTAGTTTAGAAGATTGAGTTCGTGTTGAATGTTAGGAATTGTCTATTGGACCAAAAGAGTTCAGAAGAGTTTAAGAGTTGTACTTGCGTGATTGTTGTAAAGTTCTTTTACGTCTGACTGCATTAGTCAAGACGGGAGTTCTTTAAGGGTCACATTTTGGCAACGGAGTTGAGACGCGAGAGTGACGAAGAAGAGGAACGACAGAGAACGAGAATTACTCGTGTTTGGTTTTTATAATCTGTTGTATCACGTGACAAGGCTCAAACTTACTTGGCGCGAAAACAGACTTGTCGCGTGTAGGTGATTTGATTGGTTGAAACTGATCAATCAACGAGCTAGATTGGAGGTGATTAACCAATGAATGCTTGTTGTATATTTTGTAAGTATGATGGTGGTGAAAATCACAACAGGAAGAGTTCATTTCCCAGCGGAGGGTAACTGGCAGTCGTGAAAGATTCCACAGTAACTTCCGCGTGAGGTATTGAAGGTGTAAGCTGCGCTGGCTGGGTGGAAGATGTTAGGTCTGGGTCAGGAAGCGAATTTTGAGAAAAATCGATGTAAGCCGGCTTCAACTGGTCGACTGACACTGTATTAGGTCTTCCATGCCAGATTAAAGTACGTTCTTGGACGTTCTATTAATTACTATATGTGGACCAGAAAACGTGGGAGGGTCAAGCGTCTTCTAACTGCATCTTTTCGCAGGAAGACGTAATCACAACTGTCTAAATGTTTTAGCGTAAAAAACTCCCTTGTTTGAGCACGCGTTGGAGTAAAAGCTAGATTTTCCATTTTTTGTTTAAAATCCTGGACGAAATAGGTAGTCGGTCTGGAAGGAGTATTCTTTTCCACGAACTGTCCAGGGAGTGTTAGTGTACTCCCCAAAACAAGTTCTGCTGTAGTGCATCCTAAGTCCTCTTTGACTACATTTCTTAATGACAGTAAAATTAGTGGTAGGTTTTCCAGCCAAGTCCTGGAGTCATTACTTGCTGCTAGTGCTGTCTTAAGTTGCCTATGAAATCGTTCCACAAGGCCGTTTTCACATGGATGATAGGCGGTTGTAGAAATGTGCTTCACGCCTAACAAGTTTATAAATTCATTGAAAAGGACTAAATGGAACTGCGAACCTCTATCAGTGGTTATTATTGAAGGACAACCAAAGATAGAGATCCACTCTCGAAGAATGCACCTGGAAATCGTTTCCACCGAAGTATTTTTGAAAGGAAGGGTTACCGGCCAAACGAGTGAAACGATCGATTATTGTTAATAAGTATTGGTACCCATCAATGTCGGGCATGGGACCCACCAAATCAACGTGAATGTGGGTGAACCTTCCATCAGACTTAGAGAATATACCAGGCGGAGACTTGGTATGCCGTTGTACTTAATTTGCTGGCATTTTAAACAAGTCTGCGTCCAGTGCTTTATGTCACTGGACATATTTGACCAAACGAAATGTTCACTAATCATCTTAGTAGTTGCTCTTCGACCAGGGTGCGACAGAGAATGGAAATGTTCGAAAACGTTTTTTTCGCAAAGAAGGTGGTACATAGGGCCTATAGTATCCTGTGCTTACATTACAATATACAGTAGTGTTACCGAATGGCACAGGATGTTGCTTTAACTGTAGTGACGTTTTTTCTTTTACTGATTCCAAAGTAGTGTCATTCTTTTGTTCCTCCGCTAAGGAGTCAGTCGAAGTTCAACGGCTGTGTATCGATCGACTGTATCGTCGACTGCGATAAAGTATCAGCTACTACATTGTCAGCCACTTTTACATAGCGGATATCCGACTTATATTGGGCAATATGATCCAATTGTCGGACATCCCTTGGGGTATATTTGTCCGACTTGGCGTGCAGAGCATAAATTAATGGTTTATGATCTGTATAGACCACAAAATTCCGTCCTTCCAAAAGATGAGGGAAATGACGGATTGCCAAGTATATTGCCAGTATTTCCCTAGAAAATGTGCTGTACTTTTTTGAGCTGAGTTTAGCTTGACCGAAAAGAACGAAATAGGTTTTTTAGCATCTCCCTATTCCCGGTGAAGCACAGCCCCTGTTGAGTCGCTCGATGCGTCTATTGTCAGTGTGATCGTTGAGTCATCATCGGTTATATACGTACAGTTGGCAAGGGCATCTTTGGCTCTGTAAAAAGAAGTCAATGATTCGCCTTTCAACGTAATCTTCGAGCTCTTCTGACACTGTTGTTGCAGTAAGTCTGTGAGGGGAATCAGAATCTGGGAACAACCAGGAATGAACCTCCGGTAATAATTAATTAGGCCTAAGAATCAGTGTAACTGCCGGAGTTAAGTTGGTTGTGGGAAATTTGAAATAGATGCTATTTTTTCAGGTAAGGGCGTTATTCCCTTTTCATCAACGACGTGACCCAAAAATTTAAGTGTGGGTACAGGAAAAATACATTTAAGTATGGGTACAGGAAAAATACATTGCGTTAATCTTTAGGCCAAAACGCTGTAGACGCTGGAAAACTTGCTCAACGTGATGACGATGTTCGGTCTTCTTTCTACTGGCGATCAGGACGTCATCAATATAGGCAAAGGTGAAAGATAAACCTCTCAGCACTTCGTCTATAAGCCGTTGGAAAGATTGTGCGGCGTTCCTTAAATCAAATGACGTTCTCACAAATTCGTATAAACCAAAAGGAGTAGTTATCGCTGTTTTATCCTTGGCCACTGGTATCTGATGGAATGCTTTCACTAGATCAAGTTTGGTGAAGATTGTGGTGCCCTGCAGACCCACTGCGAAATTGTGCAAGTGCGGAATTGGTTATTTATCCGGAATTGTAGTAGCATTCAGCTTCCGGAAGTCGCCACAAGGTCTCCAAGCTCCTGGGTCCGGTTTTGGAACTATGTAAAGAGGAGATGAGTAAGGACTCGAAGAAGGTCTAATTATACCGAGGTCCAGCATGTGTTGAAACTCAGCTTTCGCCAGCTTATATTTATCAGCCCTCAATCGCCGTGGAGATGAATGGGTGGGTGGGTCCGTAGTATAAATATGGTGCTCAGCATTGTGACGAACTGTTTCTGTATACCGAAATGGTGTTGTTATCTCCGGATATTTTTCTATTATTTCTTTCAAACCGTTAGCAGTAGGAAGTGCCGCACTAATGCCAGTGGTTGTAAATTCTGACGTAATTCCCTTAATGGTGAACTCAGTAGTCTGATCCACTAGAGACCGAGATGACATATTAACACTCAGGCCAAAATGAGCTAAGAAGTCCGCTCCTAAAATTGGTGATTTTACCTGTGCAACGGTAAAAACCCATGGGAATGACCTACGCAGTCCAAGGTCTAGTGTCAGTGAGACTTCTCCAAAAGTCTCGATACGGGATACATTGGCAGCTTGCAGGTTGTAGGAGTCTTTTTTCGCCGCCATGTCTGGTTTGGGTGGAATTACACTAATCTACGTGCCTGTATCTACAAGGAATAGATACCCTGAATTGATATCTTTGATATAGAATAGGCGATTAAGAGGTTTTTCCCCGGCAGCGAACAACATCCTTACGTTTCCCGCCTGCCGTCTCGAGTTGTTGCTTGATATATTCGTGTCAAACTTGCAGGGTTTGTGTTGTGGTGGAATCCACCTAATCTGCATAGGTGACTACCAACTATATAAATAATGGTTGATACCGGAAGACGGGAGAAGGAAAGAGAAGAAGAGAATCACGAGATCCAACTAGAGACTCTGATCGACTGCGACTAGTCAACACATTCTCCAGGAACGTCTTCCCAGAATATACAGAAATACTATATGTACTTATTGTGTACACTTTCTTGTTATAATACATTCTTGTTCCAAGTACATTTTGTGTTGCATTATTATTCCATGCAATAGGCGAGATTCAACATTGAGTCAAGACTCAACAATGGCGACGAAGTAGAACGAATCATACGTCAAGTTTCAACAATGGCCACAAAGTAGAACGAACCATACGCCAAGTTTCAACAAAGGCAAAGAAGTAGAACGAACCATAAGCAAAGAAGAAAGAATTAATAGTGAGAGTTTCAACAATTGGGACAAGTCATTGAAGAACCCAGGCTGAAAAAAAAAGCTATTAATTAAAAGTCCAACGTTAACGTAACGACGAAGGATTCTAAACTTCTGGATATGTAAAACTCGTTAAAAGACGACTAAGCATAAAGGAACGTTCACTCAGAAAAATTGGAAGGTGTCGTAATCGAATAACGGTAATTTTAAATTAAAAAATTATCTACACCGAGACACCCGCTAAAAAGAAAAATTGGCCGACTACAAACACATGCATGGATTAAAAGGAGCACAAATACACCGTGTCGACTTTGAAAGGTAACAAACTTTTAAAAATTATTTTTTTAAATTATTTGTTCAACAATATAGTGACGAATTACCTCTGATAAGAAAATCAGACGTTGTCATTGAAATACGCGAACAGAAGTCGGAAACGAAAAAAAAAAAACGTCCGACGCTCTCTGTTCACGAAAAAAAAAAAAATACCAAAGTTGATTAGCACGGGCGTGAATGTAAAAACAAGACATAAAATTAAAAAGTCGTACGTTTGTTTCGATTTTTTGGTCAGCTTATATGATATTCGTGGATACACAAATTAAAAAGTATATTTCTTGTTGCATGAACACTATCAGCTGAAAAATGGAGGAACTATCCAAAGTCATATCTGAATTATTAAAATCCCAGCAGTTGAGTCAACAACGTCAGCAAGAACAACAGATAGCACAGCAAGAACAACAGATAGCACAGCAGGAACAGTTTGCCTTACTAATAAGGGAACAACAGATAGCACAGCATAAATATCAAGAGAAACTAGATGAAAGACAACAAAAACAACAAATAGCGCTGCAAAAATATCAGGAAAAACAATATGAAAGACAACAGAAACAAGATGAAAGACTTTTGGAAATTCAAAAGTTAACACTGGAGAAATTAAACAACTTTCAGGCAAATGAGGGAAATTCTTCATATTCTAATAACACCATATTTAATTCGCTGGAAACTTTCAACTATGTGCCAGACGAAGAAAAAACGTTTGAAGCGTACTTTAAACGATATGAAGATATTTTCTACACAGACTGTGAAAACTGGTCGAATTCAAGAAAAGTCAGTCTATTACTAAGAAAGCTAGGTACAGCAGAACATAGCAAATTTGTAGATTTTATTCTACCGAGAAAAACAACTGAATTGGAATTCTCGGAAACAGTGAAATTGCTAAAAAAGCTGTTTGGAGCAAATATGTCGCTTTGGCATAAGCGATGGTTATGCATGAATGTCTCTAAATCCGACGATCAGGATTACTTAACATATGCATCTATAGTAAATAGACATTGTGACAATTTCAGATTGGCAGAGATTACGGTTGAAGAATTCAAGTGCTTAATTTTTGCTCAAGGACTGGTATCCAGTAAGAGTGCCGAAATAAGACGTAGAGTTTTGTCTAAACTCGAATCTGAACAAGGCCTTACCCTGCAAAAGTTAGCAGAGGAGTGTCAACGGGCCGTAAAGTTAAAGGAAGAGTCGCAAAAAATCGAAAAAGCTGGTATTGCGTATATTAAAAAAATAAAAAAGTCAAAGTACCCAGTAGAGAAAAATTGGAGAAAAAATTCAGCGTACTTTAATAATAGACAAGAAAATAAAAAGAACGAAAATAAAAAAGTCCCACCATATAATTGCAGACGTTGTAACGAAAGACATTGGGAGGTAAATTGCCCATATAGAAATAAGAAATGTTTCGTGTGCCAAAAGAAGGGTCACAAAGGATCTTGTTGTAAAACGAAAAAATTCAAGAGCCGAATTAGACAAACAAATTCGAATATCAAATCAGATAAAGATTTGAGGAAATATGTGACGACTGAAATATTCAAAAAGAATATCAAATTTCAACTCGATTCAGGGTCCGATTTAACAATAATGAACGATAAAACATGGAAAATTTTAAAAAGGCCTACAATAATGAAGTCAACGAAACTCGCTCGAATGGTAACTGGAAAGCAAATTAACTTCGAAGGCGAGGTTGTACTTCCAATGAAAGTGAATGGGATCGTTAAAAAATAAAAGTTTTCATTCTGAGAAATGGAGAAAACTTGTTGGGTACAGATTTTATTGAAACATTCGAATTGTGGGATAAACCGTTAAACTCTTTCTGCAGGAAAGTAGAAAGTAATACGCAATCAAGACAGGACATTAAAGATGAATTAAAGAAAAAGTTTCCGGAAACCTTTACACCTGGTCTTGGAAGATGTAACAAATTTGAAGCTAAATTTGAATTAAAAGAAAATACTATGCCTATATTTAAAAAGAAACGAAACGTGCCTTTCGCAAGTGTAGAGAAAGTTAACGAAGAACTTGATAGGTTGGAAAAAATGGGAATTATTTCAAAAGTAGAATCTAATTCATGGGCTGCGCCGATTGTGTGCATAAAAAAGAAATCAAACCAAATCAGAGTCTGCGTTGATTTTTCGACAGGGTTGAACTCTGTAATTAAGGACTACCATTACCCGTTACCGAGTCCTGAGGAGATTTTTAACAAGCTAAATGGAGGAGTGATTTTTTCGAAAATCGACTTATCAGATGCCTATCTCCAAATTCCCGTCGAAGAAGAATGTTCGAAGTTACTAGGGATAAACACGCATAGGGGTTTATTCAAGTACAACAGGCTTCCTTTTGGTATTAAAGTGGCACCAGCCATTTTTCAACAAGCCATGGACGTCATGTTGAATGACTTAGACTTTGCGTGTGCCTACTTAGATGATATTATAGTAAGGAGTGCAAACGTCGACGAACATCGAGAGCACCTCAATCAAGTATTTAAAAAGATTCAGGACTTTGGATTTAAAGTCAAAGAATCAAAGTGTGAATTTGGTTTGGAGGAAATTAAATATTTAGGACACATAATCAACAAAAATGGCAGATTTCCAGATCCGGAAAGGTCCATTGCGATTAGAAACATGCCGACGCCCACTAACGTGGCGGCACTACAGAGTTTTCTGGGGCTCGCGAACTATTATCAAGCATTCATTAAAGGAATGTATAATCTAAGAGCTCCGTTGAATGAACTACTGAAAAAAGACAAGGCATGGGAATGGACGGTAGAATGTCAAAAAGCTTTTGATGAAATTAAGAAAATGCTTACGTCCGACCTCTTTTTAACCCATTACAATCCTAAACTGGATATTGTAGTGGCAAGTGATGCTAGTTCATACGGGGTAGGAGCATGTATTCAACATATAATGCCAGATGGTTCTAGAAAACCAATTGCGCATGCTTCGAGGGCATTACTCCCAGGAGAGCGAAGTTATTCACAGATAGAAAAGGAGGCGCTGAGTATCATTTTTGCCATGACAAAATTTCATAGGTACATCTACGGCAGACATTTCAGGTTAGAAACGGACCATAAACCTCTGATCACTATTTTTGGGTCAAAGAAAGGGTTACCCGTTTACACGGCAAATCGACTGTTAAGATGGGGAACCATTCTTCTCAATTATGATTTCCACATAAAACACCTATCATCTAAAAATATAATTCATGCGGATACCTTATCAAGACTCGTACCGAATAAAGATGAAGGATTCGAAGAAACAATCATTGGAAATATCAGAGCAGATTATGAGGTCAAAAGCATGGTAAACAACATTGTAAGAGAGCTACCGGTTACGTCAAAAGAAATCAAAAAAGAATCTGAAAGTGATGATTTCATTTTAGGAATAAAAAGTAAAATGGTAGCAAAGGACCAAAAAGTTCAGGAGATCTATTCAATTTGTGACGGAATTTTACTATATGGTGAGAGAGTAGTAGTACCAAAAAAGTTGCAGAAAAGAATCCTACGGGACTTTCATATGGGTCACCCGGGGATTAATAGAACAAAAAGCTTAATGCGAAGCTTTGTATATTGGAAAGGAATGGATGTGGATATCGAAAACATGGTTCATCGATGTAAAGGGTGTGCGTTAGCAGCTAAGGCACCACCTATAGTACACAAACCATGGCCCAAGACGGATCATCCGTGGGAAAGATTACACATTGATTTCGCTGGTCCAGTAGAAGATTATTACTACTTAATAGTGGTAGATAGCTTTACAAAATGGCCGGAAGTACTACGCTGCAAAAAGCCTACGTCCAATACCACAACAACTTTTTTGCATGAACTATTTGCACGGTTCGGTGTGCCAGAGTGTATTGTGAGTGACAATGGTACACAATTCACTTCTGACGAATTTAAGGAATTTTGTGAGTTATATCAAATTAACCACATAACGACGCCGCCGTATCATCCGAGATCCAATGGACTCACAGAAAGATTTGTAGATACGTTAAAGCGCGCTCTGAAGAAAGCCTCAGGAGTTCCAACGGAAAAGGCGCTTCAGCAATTCCTACAAGTATACAGAATCACGCCTAACCAGAGAACACCATCAAACATGGCACCAGCAGAACTAATGTTCGCTAGGAAAGTTAAGTCAGTGTTTGACAAGCTGTTGCCAGGAAGAAATAGAATAAAGAACACTAGGTATACAGCTAGAAAAAGATACACCCCGGAGAGAAGGTCTTTTTCAAGTGCTATAGAAACAACATTGAGTTCTGGGAGCGAGGCATAGTGGATAAGAGAATCGGTGACCTGATTTACATAATAAAAGGGCCGAAGAATACTCATAAGAGGCACCAGAACCAACTCAAAAAATGCTACGTGCTAGAGCATGAAGAGAGTATACCGGATGAGGAGGAAGATCTCATTGATGTAATGTATGATACTTTTCAAGTAGAACCTCCGCAGAGTGCTCATGAACCGAGAAGATCCGGTAGGAAACGGAAGTTCACGGAACCATTGGACGTGAATCCAAAACGAAAAAGATATTGAAAAAAAAAACAGATATATATATGAACTATGCAAAGGGGATCTACAAAGAAATAACCATCATCATCCCATATAGAAGCCAGTTGAAATCCAAAAGGATTCCAAGGCTTGGGAGGGGGGTGTTGTGGTGGAATCCACCTAATCTGCATAGGTGACTACCAACTATATAAATAATGGTTGATACCGGAAGACGGGAGAAGGAAAGAGAAGAAGAGAATCACGAGATCCAACTAGAGACTCTGATCGACTGCGACTAGTCAACACATTCTCCAGGAACGTCTTCCCAGAATATACAGAAATACTATATGTACTTATTGTGTACACTTTCTTGTTATAATACATTCTTGTTCCAAGTACATTTTGTGTTGCATTATTATTCCATGCAATAGGCGAGATTCAACATTGAGTCAAGACTCAACAGTTTGTTACACCGTTGGGCTTGTTGGCCATATTTGAAATGGTACCAACATATGTCATACTTTTGCGTACTGAAGATGATCTGCGTTTCTGCTGTCGCGATGAACGTCCGGCTCGTTCACTGTGGCTGAAGTTCTGTTGACGTATGGTTCTCTGTACATCCTGTAATTGTAAGGTAAGCTCTGCTAGTCCACTTTTAAGTTTACGTAGCTCGTCCGCCTCGTCTACTGATGCTACAGACGGTGTTTAGACTGCAGTGAAAACAGCGCTAATTGGCGTATTGTCGTTAATCTTGTCCGTTATTTCAGCTAGTCTCTGTAAATCTAGGTCATCCGGAATTGAAGCTACTATCTGGATGGTATGTGTAAGAAGTTTATCCATCCAGAGTTTTCGCAGAGCAGTATCGGACATTGTATTACACCTGAGCAGTGCTCGCATTATGCGTAGTAATTGAGGTTTGTTCTGCCCTAGATTTAAGTTGTTAAAGAGGTCGTGCAGCCGCCGTTCTTCAGATTTGCCTGTTCCGTTGGTGACGGCTTCTTTTACCACGTCATACGGCCTGTCTGTTGGCATTTCGTCTAAAAGGTTGTGGAATCTTCCACATTTTGCTTACGGAAAGATGTATTCTTCCCTAAATAAAGCCTTAACCAATCACCACGTCACTTCTCTAAATTCAATCTCCTATTGGTTAAAAGAACACTAAATTGTAGCAAAGTTGAGACAAAAGTTTTTTTCTCGCGCAGCTCCCTGGAGCCAATTTTAAAACACGAAAGTCTATATAAAGAATCGCTTGACTCAATTCAAGTCAGTCAGTCATTGAGTTTCGAGAGATGTCAGCAGACTCCATGCATGCCAACACACTGACTCAAAAATTACTTCCAAATTCTCAACAAACTCAACACAGCACTCACACAACCATTGTCCGCGTGGGAAACCAGCTTACAATTGCCTAAAAAAGTGAACGTTTTTCACTACAAAACAGTAATTGTACAATCAATCAACTTTAGCCTATCAGTTAAAGGCAAACAACTCCTCACAACTTAAATCCTAACTAACAATTGTCACACGCATACACACTATCACTTAAACGGACACAATTGACATTTTTCCTTGCAGAAGCCAGACTATTTTAATTCTACAAACAAATCAAAACCATTCACTTTTATTCACCAAATTTCTGTATGAACATTCTTTGTAACCTTATCTCACTTGCCACAATCAACAAACATCCTGTTATCATTGCATGTATGTCAATTGCATATATAAATTCTCTTTATTGTTGAATCTCTAACTACGTTGTTTTTAGTAATTTCTTGGAGTTGAATTGTCCTTATATTCTTGTTTGATTTATTTGTTGTGGGATAAATGCATTATAAACACGCACATTCTTGGCCTTCACAAAAATTCACCTTTTGATACATCTCACTCAGCATACAACCCGCAAGAAGGTCTGATACTTCAATTGCCACGTCTGTCGGTAACTTTTCCACAACATAGGCATAGCGAGAGTTTTGGGATGTTTTTTTGTATTGAATATGGCGTTCAAATGTGCAAACCATACCTGCATGTTCGTGTTATTATATGCCGGAAAATTGACAGTAATCGCTGCCTCAGTGTGTGTGTTCGGTGATTCATCCAAGGTCCTTCGCTGAGATTAATATCTCACAAAAAACGTGTTCCTTGATATTCTGTTTGTTGAAAATCGGTGTAGAGTGAAAACACCTGCTGCAGAGTATTAACTGTAGAGGTCAATTTTAAATTGACGAACGTTGTGGTCACCAATTGTTAATGTTACTGCGTTTATAATTAGTAATATAGCAGTTGCTCTCTTATCGAATATTGCTTAATACTGTCGGAGTTAGCTCCTCCTCATTTCCTTAATCCTTCAACAGGGGTTTCTCTCCCACGAGTATAAATACTGGCTGACCTTTCTCTCTCTTTCTCTTTTCCGACTTAGGCCTTGGGCGGCCATCTCGCGTGGAGATGAGGTAAAACTCTCTTTTTCGACTCAGGCCTTGGGCCGCAACCTCGCGCGGAGGCGAGGTAAAACTTTCTCTTTTTCACTTAGGCCAATATGTGACACCTCACAGATACAGCGTTTCCCATATTCTGGGAACACGCTAATGACAATACACGTACGTACGGACACTCAACACACACACATAACTTCTCCATACAAACACTATGTAACTTTTCATGTCTTCGTGTATTAATATATTTGTTTACCCATAATATATATTTGTTTATCCATGTATATCGGTCTTGTTTGTCTTCTTTGGACTTCATTAAAGTCCAACATTCCTATGTAGCTGGACCGACTAGCAGGAAAATTTAACCTTCTGATATCTCTTCATATCACCCCCCAACGGTCCGCTACAATACTTTGCCACGCACATTCGTATTCGGGGTCACCAATCATGTAGCGTTGTTGACGGCCTAAATCAACCCGTACATTTTTACTTTACGAATGCGTAAGCAAATGCAAAAAACAAGAGAAATAATCAAGGAGACAGAATTTGCTCAAAAATAAATATTTTATAAAACACAACAAATACAACGAATGTGTATAATATTGAAAGATTTGAAGTTGTTGAACTGTATGTATGAGAATGAGGAAGGTATGCTTAAGTATTATTATTGTTGTAGAAAAATTAAACAGTTCTGTTTTTTGTATTAAATTAAAAAGTATTGTTCTTGATTCAGTGATTTCTACAGTTGTCGCTGTTCGACCGGAGATGTTTGTCGTGGAATAAATAAATTGTTGGAATGAGCGTTCTTTCGCAAACTGGGTTTATGTTAATTTAAGTAATTAACGTTAAGCCTGGAATTGGGTGACAAGGTTCGTTGTTGCGTTGAAAAACTTGGTTCGTCTCACTTTGACTGTTGTTGTGTCGATTTCCAATGAAGTCAAGTGAATGAGTTGAATATTTTAAGGGCCCACTGACTAAGTCGCGTCGAAGTTTCGTATTTATTAGTTCTCTTGGTCACGTGGGGGCTTCAGAACATGTTTATATTTTGTGGCGTCAACTCGTGGTCAAAATTTGCGTCGGTACCTTCGGACACCTAATTGATATTTTCAACCAATCAGAATGCACCAGTTGTTATAAAGTTGGCTGGTAGCCTCAATGTGTTTAACTTGCACATGAGATTAAAAACAATAAATGTAGAAATCTGATTCTACAAACAACTTATTCTTACTTACCATTCTTACCTCATACACCATAATGCTTCAGAAACTCTATGAAGTCCTAACTTGTCTCCATATATACAATTCATTGTCTGGGGTGGGGTGGATAAAATAACAATTAAAAATCTAAAAACCCCAAAGAGTATTTACAATGAGTACAAAACTATATAGAAGAAACTAAACAAAATAGTGTTTGTAATAAAACTCCACCACAGCCCTAACTGTGGCAGTAATATCAGTTAACTGGACGAAAATCAATGCGGGACTTTTTAAAAATATATAAAACATCCATACATCCTAAGCATTCATCAAACACAAAAACAATTACGAAAATCACACTCGAAACGAAAGACGCTCCGCACCCACCAGAGAACTGATATTGCGGAGGTTGTGTTAATTGATTAAATTATATGGATCGATAATTGTTGAGTAAATAGGCTGCGTGATGAAATTAACAATTTCCTCTCACATTAAAATTTCAGTATTCAACAAACATAGAATAAGAACAAACATGAGAAACAACAGTTTTTGCACAACAATGAATAAAATATTTAACCAAGAGGTACAAACAACCTCAACCTACAAAGAGGTAGTTTTAAAAAGTTCAAACATCCTTTTATGCTTAGATTGAAATGTTATCAAAGTTCTGGTTTGATAGATTATAAGTTGTTGAACGGTCTGTACACTAATGAGAAAATACGCTTGGGTATTATTTTAAATTTAAGGAAAAATAAACAGTTCAAGTTTGTACTTAAAGTAGAGAAGTATTATTCACGACTTACTTTAATATTTACGAAGTTGTCGCTCTTTGATTTGTTTTCACTTGTCGTTTGAAGAGAATATTCTGTAGTTGGAGTAAGCGGTTCTTAACAAGCTGTGTTTATGTTAATTGCAATAATTAACGTTGAGCTTGAAGGCAAAGATTCGTGTATAAAGATGAATGTGGAAAACTTGAGGTGATTGTTCGTAATAAAATATTGCTGTGTGAGTGAGTGTTCTTTTCAGGCTGAATTCATGTTAAGGAACTTTAACGTAAAGCCTGGAACTGTGTGACGAGTTGAAAGGATTCCGATCGGCTCACTGTCGAGGATGAAAGACGTTTCATATTTATTGCTAACTTTGGTCACGTGGTAGGCTCACAGAGGATTGACAGATTTTGGAGGAATTATTTTTTGATCAGGTTGTTGTGGACCCGATAGCGGTGCAGATCTGGCTTACGAAAATAAGGCATTGTGCCAAACACTACACTCACTACTACCGAATCCACAAACAAAGTAAAAAAAAAGAAAAATATAAAGACGTGCTCTTTCCACCGTACAAACGTACAAAGTGAAAAGAAGTAGACAGGCAAAACAACGAAAGGTTAAGAACAAACATAAATTTTATTAGAGTTTAACAAGTAATATGTCTTCAGAGAAGACCTTCAGTAAATGTACTGGAAAATGTAGTTGAAAAAGAGGCCAAGTAGATTGTCTTCAGTAAGGTTACTGGAAATGTTGTAGAGAATGAAATTTAATTGTCTTCAGTTAAGATCTTCAGTAAGATACTGGAAATAAGGTAGATGAGGTTCCGCGCCAAAATTCAAATCCAAGATGGCTATGGCGGGAAGGAGTTCTTCGAGAAGAAAGGTTCAAAACAGTCAATTATTGATGAATTATAAAGATACGGCAAGGAAAAATACTCACTGTGAGAGTTTATAATTGTGAGTGTATGTAATTCTTTTTTAGGTAACAGGTTCAGAAAGTATGAGTTCGAAGAATGTGAAAAATGCTTTGTTCATCAGGTTGGAAGTTTTTGAAAGTTCCTGGAAGTTGGCAGCTCTATAAAGATGTTAGCCTCGGGACGAAAAAATCTGTCATCGCAAAGTGACGACCGTGTCGTATGTGTTAAGATACCGAGACGAGCCATGTTTGCCGAATAAAAATATCTCTGCCAGTATATATGGGTTCACCAGCGAGAGGATAAGGTGAGCCTGCCCGGCCAGGTCAAACGACCTAGGGGCGACTGACTTGAAAAAAAACAATTTGCCGTGACGTCAGCGCAAAAGCGCGCGAAAAATAAATTCTTCCTCATCTTCGGCTAAGAGCAACGGTTTACTACTATAACCGGCCGAAAGTGAGAGGAAGGAGTGAAAACTCGCGCGTGCGTCAAAAATGAAGGTGGGGATAGCGTGAATACCACAAGGTCAAGAACTAGGTCGATGTTATTCGAACATAACTAAATATTAAGTAACCAATCAGAAGTTGAGATTTTCTGAAAATATGTATTAAGCTGAATAACAAAAAACAACCTACACTAAACTATTAAGGGAAGGGTTGCCAATGTTCAACCCAGCAATCGCAATATCCTCCTAACCGGCATCAAAATGCCACTCCAAATCAGCACTCGGCAGAGACGTGCAAGACTCACCCACCTTTCGCCAAATTCCAATGGATGGAGTCGCTTCCTTTCCGTCCTGATCTTGATTTTAAGCTGATGCTTAAAGAACAGGATCAGTTGGGAACTGACCTCGAGGACAAAGAACATTCCGCGCAGCGTGCGAACCATGATGTCTTCAACAAACTTGCACAACGGAGCTACGGCACTACAATGAAAGAAGGCGTGACTTAGGGTCGCAGTTTGGAAACTTTGCCAAACCCGCCGAACGAAGTCTTTTTGCGACCCAGAAGGCCTCTCGAATCACCAGACAGGTGAGTGATGCCTCAGTGTTAGTGAGACATTTCAATCCAGGTGCCCAGTCATATGCAGCGAGCCTCCCGCTTCGTCAGACCGAGTTCGCCGATCAAAGCATCTTGAACGTTCCCCCTAACTAACATCTGATATAATGCCTTACGGGACAACGGCTGGACATCGGAGAGGCCATCCTTCGCTCGTAAGAGATGCTTGAGGGCAAGTCGACATTCGTGATAGGAGCCTTCACCTCCAGGTGAACGGCCGGCCTCTTCTTCGTACGAGCGCACACTTCTTAAGGATGGAAAGTTTCTACGAGCGTCTTCCTTCCAGAATTCGCTGTTCTCATCCAATTGCATACACATCCTGTCTAGATAAGTAATGCGAAGCGTATGTCGACGAATCTCAACGAAAGGCACCCCTAAACTGCCATCAGAAGGATGGAGGTAACAGATCTTGCGACTAACCATGGCGGCTCTGCCTCTCCACAAGAAGAACAAGAGCCTTACAAACGCCAATAAAGTGTCAGACGGGAGTGAAAGCACGGAGAGTCGGTAAAGGAGAATCGGGTAGATGTGCGAGGCACATACTTCCACCCTCCTCTTCAAGGAAAGATTCCACCGGAACCACAGACGAAACAGGAAAAAAAAAAACGTATAACAACAATAAAAACGATAAGCTACAAAAAATACGAAACAATCAATACGTAAAAAAATAAACAATTTTTTTCAATATGGCCGCTGTTAAAATAAAGTTCGGCTAAAAAACGAACGAAACACGAACAATAACAAAAACAAATTAAACAAAATATACGTGAAAAGTTAACACAGGAAGATTAACGAGAAAACACGGAATTAAAAGATATTTAAAAAGAAAAATAAGAAACAAATTAACACGTAATAAATAAATAAAGAGAGAATAAAAAAGTAAGAAAAAATAAACACGTAGAAATAAAGAAAAATTGAGATTTTGTGGGGGCGGGTTACAGAAAATTAAAAAAACAATATAAAAAATAATAATACAAGAAAAGAAACAAAAATGGATAAAGTAAAATGAGGGGGAGAGAAAAAAGAAAAAATCAAACTTTGGCAATAAGGTCTGTAAAATGAACGTAGAAAATGGAAAATAAAAAGGAACTTAACGTCAAGAAGATGTTGTAAAACAAGAAAACAGGAACGTTAGTGACAGAAATATAACTAGTGGCAAACACCGGTCGATCGCGGTCAGAAAATGACGAAGACTCTTAGAAAAGACTAGAAATAACGATCGTTAGTCGTCAGCTACTTCCTACACATATATTCGTTTCCTCTATGGTCACGTAGTCTACTTAATTCAGTAATGGGATCGCTTGTGTTTGCTCACTGGCGATTTATGTTCAAACTTGTCGGAGTTAACTCCTCCTTAATTTCCAAGTAGTTCACTAGGGCACGCTCTCCCTACGCTATGAATACT
This sequence comes from Acanthosepion esculentum, assembly GCA_964036315.1. Classification (NCBI taxonomy): domain Eukaryota; kingdom Metazoa; phylum Mollusca; class Cephalopoda; order Sepiida; family Sepiidae; genus Acanthosepion; species Acanthosepion esculentum. Next base: position 67,483,702 of record OZ038497.1, read on the forward strand.
CGGCGATTTCTTGCCACGTTCGCTTTTTCATTTCTTCATTTTCAGCGAACACATCTACAATGTAAGCTCTCGCAGAAGATTGCGTCTTCCCATTTGTGGGAGACGCCATGTTTGGAAATTTTTGTTGACCGAGATTTAACATAAGTGTGAGAGGTCACCTTTCAGTGACTTCGGTGGTGAGATTCTTGTTTTGAGTGTTTTTTGGAAATCTTTGTTGACAGAGATTTAACATGAGGTAAGAAGAGGGTTTGCAACGACTTCGGTATTAGAGATGATATGTTGTTTTAGTGTCTGGGGTCGGTGGCCTGTGGACGGGGCGGTCGGAAAATTTATGGACCCATTGTCATGGAATTTGGCAGCTGAAAGCGAGTCCTTTGTATCAGAAGATTTTGTCTTCAGTCAGAACTTTATCCTCGTACGATACGGACGTCTTTATTCTGGCTCTGTGGTGAACTACTATAGTTGGCCACGTATAATGTTACCTTAAATAATTCGAATTACAGTATCGAATTATTTGCCTTTAAATATTATAGGATTAATTTTTATTTAGCTTTTAATAGCTATATTACTGATTAGTTTATGGATGGGAACAGGGGAGTGTGAGTTTACGCATCGAAGGGCTTTGTTGGAAGATTTAATTGGCTTCGGTAGAATTCCGTAGCTAATATTCGTTTATATTTGAAAACTTTGAAGAGAATAATTTAATTGGCTTCGGTAGAATTCCGTAGCTAAGATTTGATTTGTTTATATTTGAAAATCTTTAAAGAGAAGATTTGTTCAGCTTCGGTAGAATTCTGTAGCTACGATTTGTTTATTTGAGAATCTTTGAAGAAAAGATTTTGTGAGCTTCGGTAGAATTCCGTAGCAAAGATTTGTGAAATTTGGAAGAAAAGATTTGGTTAGCTTCGGTAGAATTCCGAAGCTAAAAGAAGTAATTTTATTCCTTAGAAGTGGAATTGTTTCATTTGATTTGTTTGTTGATTCGGAGAATCAACGTTTTTATTTGTTTGACGGAGTCAATCGATGCCAGGAATTCCGTCTTGTTCACGTTCTTTATATTAAAATAAGATTTAAAAGAATAAGATTTAAATGAATTCCAAAGCTAAAGTTTTAACATATTTTGAAAGATATGCTTCATGGAATAAGTTTTTAAGATCCTAGACTAGGTTAGGATTTGTGTTTTTTCAATTTACCCTTTCAGCTCCAGAGGAAGTGAAAAAGAGTCTCATAGAAAGAAAAGAAAATATTTGAAGAAAGAAGACACAAACAGAAGAAATTGAATTGATTGTAAAAAAAGAAAATGCTTTAACAATATTGTTTGTTGTAAAGAAAAAGTTGAATGATGTTTGCGTTGTCTACTTGCTGACAACATTGTTTTGTAAGTAAAAATCCTTTTGTTCATTTTTGTTTGTTACCCACGTAGCATATGGACCAATGCATGTAATTATGATTTGTTGAAATAAATGTTTGGTTTGTGAACACTAACGGTATAGTTGTTTATAATATCGTCCGCTTCATTGAGTGGGTTTGTTGTTGATTTCCTTTCAAGAAGCCGAGAGAGAAATCGGGAGTTTGGTCCTGTGTGTTAGTGTATTTATGGTGATGGGGGGGTAGAGTTCTCGTTGTTAATTGTTGCTTGTATCAGAAGGTAGATAAATAGTAGCAGTCCTTCGGGACAGCCGCTAGTTTGGCCTAAAGGTTCAACAAGCGATCAAATTGAGGTCACCATAACATAAACAAAATAACATACGAAAGAGAAGGGTATATCAAAAACACTTTGTATTTAAATGCAACATCAATGAATAGTACAATGTTTCTTGATTTACACGCACAAAGTCCGTTACAAAATGTTCATTCATAGAAGAGAAATCCGATTATTAAAAGAATATAAGTGTCTTTTGTTAATACTTAAGTTCATGACGTGCTGGTCACAGGAGATGAAAGTTGAGGTCAATGGGTTGGTAGGAGTCCTTTGATATCTCCGTTGGTGAAGGAAGGCTGAAGGCATCGGGTTTGACGGGTGAGAAAAGCGTAGCGACATTCACTGACGGTACTTCAAAGCTTTCTGTCTTAGAAGTGAATTTATCGCTCTATTTATGTGTGCCCTTCGGATCAGAGTCAGTCTGCTGAAACAAACTGTTGGGTATGGCGCGGAGCTGTTTAATTGGTGGAAAATTGTTTATCATTCTTTTTATTTCTTTTTAGTTTTCCACCGGAAATTCTGCGTGGAGCCGGGTGCGCAGAGACCAGTATTGGTCATTTGCTGTCTAAACCTCTGAGGGTTAATATCCGGTCCTTCGCTTGCTCCGTGCCACCACATAACTTTCGCCCCAGTAAACGGAGTTGTTGTTGTTGTTTTTTTTTTTGTTTTTTTTAGTAATAAAAATATGTGTTTTCTTTCTTCCATTTAACCGTTCTACCGGACTTCGTTCTAGTTTCTGGTTTGTTATCATTAGTTTCTTCGGAACAAGATAGGGAGTTATCCAAATCCGGTCTTGATCCAATGGAATCTTTTGATTTTATATTTTCAGAAATATATGCAGGTTTTAGTCTATCTATTGAAACATTACTATGTACGTCATCCGATCTTTTAATAGTAAAATATTTTTCATGACGACTTAATACTTGGAATGGACCTGTGTATGGAGCTTCCAATGGCTTTCTTACTCTGTCTGTTCTTAGCCAGATACTTTTACATGTTTGTAAATCTTTTGGAATGTAAGAATTAGGTATTGTATGCAGGTGTCCCCTGGATAATTTGTCCATGTCAAATTTTTGCATCTCGTCGGCTAGAATTTTAACGTGCGAGTTTGTCATTTCACTATTCTCGTTCTTGATAGAGTCAATTAACAATCGGGGGACTTGTGCATGACTCCCTGTTACTGCAGTAAATGAAGAATAGTTTGATTCGTTAGGTGTTATCCTCATTCCCAAAAGGACGATAGGAAGAGCTGACAACCACGATTCTTTCCTGGCTATAATAGCCGTTTTTAAAGTTCTGTGTGCTCGCTCAACTAATCCATTCGTTTGCGGATGGTACGCCGTTGTTCGTAATCTGTGGAAGCCTATTATTTTTGATAGTTCTGAGAATAATTCGGATTCAAATTGGCTTCCTCTGTCCGTAACGACATGAAGAGGAACCCCGAATCGGGAGATCCACAGATTGACAAAAGCCGTTGATATTGATTTTGCCGTAATTTCTGTTATTGGGCCTGCTTCTATCCATCTCGTATTTCTATCAATGCATGTTAATAAATATCGATATGGTGAAAAATAAGGGTCAGTTTGGTTCTTTACTGGTAGTAAGGGACCGACAATATCCACATGCACCGTTTCAAAACGACTGGAAGGTAATTCAAATGGATTTACTTTGCTCTTTGTGTGTTTTATTATTTTTGCTTGTTGGCAGTGTTGGCATTCTGTGCACCAGGTTTTTATTGACTTGTCCATCTTCGGCCAATAGTATCTGGATTTTATTATTTTTCTTGAAGATGTTATTCCTGGATGTGATAGATTATGCAGACTGTCAAATACCGATTTTCTGAGCTTTTCAGTCACAAAAGGTCGTGGAAAAGGTAATGTCGTGTCACATAATATGGTTTCATTTTGATTTATTGTGTATGGTTTCAGTTGATCTTTGAATGCCTGAATTTCATTGTCAGTAGCTTGATGCTTCATTATTTCTTGTAAGTCACATATATCAATAGTGATCGCGTTGACAGGTCGTGATAAACAATCAGCTACTATATTTTGTGAACCTCTTATATGTGAAATGTCATTTACATATTCGCTGATAAAACAGAGGTGACGCTGTTGTCTATCTGATTTTAAGGAAGACTGGCTTTTAAAAGCACTGCAAAGTGGTTTGTGATCCGTCAGTAACATTACATTTCTGCCTTCTATTAAATGTTTAAAATGGAGTACTGCTAGATAGGCAGCTAGTAGTTCTCTGTCAAAAGTAGAATATTTTTGTTGGGTTTGGGATAATTTCTTTGAAAAGAAACCTATGGGGATGGGTTGATTATCAATCATTTGATGAAGTGCTGCACCCACCGCATAATTCGAACTGTCTGTTACAAGTTGATAGTTGTTAGCTTTCGAGCTGGGGAAAGCCAAAACAGTTACATTTGATAAAGACTTTTTCATATTTTCGAAAGATTCAATTTCTTCCTTTGTTAGGGTTAATGACTTGGAATTTTGGTTTAAACGTATTTTTTCCGTGAGAGGTAGTATGATATCGCTGAAATTTGGCACAAGTTTTCTGTAAAAATTTGCCATTCCGATGAATCGGCGTAGTGATTTGGAATCGTTTGGTTGAGGAAATTCACTTAATTCATTCAACTTTTTAGCACTGGGTTTGAGACCACTAGCAGAAATATGAAATCCTAAAAAGTCTAATTCATTAGCACTAAATATGCATTTGGAGAGACAAATTTTAAAATCGTACTCACTCAGTTTTTGTAGTACTAGGTCGATATGCTTGGAATGAGTTTCTTCATCTTCTGAGAATATAAGGATATCGTCGATATATACAAAGGTATAATCAGTATCACGAAAGATATTGTCCATCATTCTCTGAAAAGTACATGATGCGTTCCGTAGTCCGAAAGGCATATAGTTATATTCAAATAACCCAAAAGGGGTAGAGATGGCTGTCTTGCAAACATCCTCCGGATGTACAGGTATCTGATGATAAGCAGACGACAGGTCTATCTTTGAAAAGAACTTCTTATTATGAAGCTTCGAAGACAAGGAATTTATATTTGGGACTTGATATCTATCGGCTTTTGTTATGGTATTTAAATGTCTGTAATCGCCAACAGGTCTATATGTGCCGTCTGACTTCGGTACCATATGTAAGGCTGAACTCCATTCAGAGTTTGAAGGGGAAATTATTCCTGCCTTTAGGAGTTTCTTGAATTCCTCTTTTGCAATTTCACATCTCTGAGCTGATAATTGTCTGGCTCTGGAGAAAGTAGGAGGGTTGCTACCAGTTTCTATTCTATGGAATATCTTTGGTTTTGTTGCATTCGTGTCGCGATGAGGAGAAATTAAGTTTGGGTATTTCTCCAGAATTGCTCGTACCATTTTGTTAGCATCTTTATTCGGTACTAAATCTATATTCATGATAATAGACGATGGATGTGCATCGGATTGTCTATTAGTCATTTTATCAATCAGCTTATTGTTTGTGCAGTCCACCATTAGCCCGAAATGGTTTAGGAAATCGTATCCTAGGAGTGGCTGAGCAGTTTCGGCTATTATAAATGTCCAGGTAAATTCTCGTCTGAGGTTCCGTAGTGTTAGATTCAGTACTGCTTGTCCTGAGCATTCAATCTTTTGATCGTTGGCAGACACTAAAGAGATATTGGTTGGGTATGTTACAGCTCCGCTTAAATATCTCTTCGGAAGTATAGATACGGCAGCTCCTGTATCCACAATAAAATTTAAACTTTGAGCTCCTAACCGTGCGGCTACAATGAGAAGCGGCGAGGAAATGGAAGCTAACACCTCTCGCCTAGTTAGTTTTCCGAAATCTCGCGAGGAACTGGTGAATTTGGGCGAGAGTTGGGTTGCATTTGAACATTCCGTTTATTTGGCCATCTGCACCACGGCTTACAAAATTTTGCACGTTCCGCAAAGTATAAATGCGCTCGGCAAATTAGAGGTTTTTGGTCCTTGTTAAAAGGGCGAACACTGGTAGGGAATTTATTTTCACTGTGGGAACAGCCATGTATCCTTTTAGTTTCATTTTTATTTTGCTGTTCATCCCTTTGCTTCCTCGAAATCTGTCGAATATGTGCGGTGTCTTGTTTGTTAAAATATAATAGTAAGTCATCCGCCATTCTTCCAAGGCGATCTGTGTCTAAATCGACTTGTGCCGCTACCACTGGTTTAATGGAGTGAGGTAGGGCTTGAATAAATTTGTGACGTACGATATCGTCCCCTACGCCAATTCGGCTTGCTAATGACATAAGTTCATTCAGGTATACTGAGGGACGACCTGTTACAGTCGATGACGACATTAATTTGTCCAGCATCTCTGGTTTTGTTTTCTCGTAAGCGCCCGTCACTGCTTCTCTTAGTGCGTCGTAATCTTTTGATTGCAGTATAGTTGGCTGTATATTTCCTACTATGTCCACAGGGAGAGCTGCCAAAGTGTTAAAAAATTTTTGACTGGTCTGTCTTATATTTGCAATATTAAATTGCGCCTCCATTATCGCAAACCAAGCTATTACGTTTGATTCAATGAAGTTTGGTGGTTTTATCGCCACAGCTTGGATTGGTTGGTTTTGATTAATTGTAGTTTCTTCAGCGTCATCTGCCATGTTTTTGGTTTGTGTTGAATAAAAATTCTAATTTTGTGACAGTTCAATTTTTTTTTTTTTTGTGCGTGCGTGTATATATATGTGTTAAAATCACGTCTTGGTCACCACTTATGGTGATGGGGGGGTAGAGTTCTCGTTGTTAATTGTTGCTTGTATCAGAAGGTAGATAAATAGTAGCAGTCCTTCGGGACAGCCGCTAGTTTGGCCTAAAGGTTCAACAAGCGATCAAATTGAGGTCACCATAACATAAACAAAATAACATACGAAAGAGAAGGGTATATCAAAAACACTTTGTATTTAAATGCAACATCAATGAATAGTACAATGTTTCTTGATTTACACGCACAAAGTCCGTTACAAAATGTTCATTCATAGAAGAGAAATCCGATTATTAAAAGAATATAAGTGTCTTTTGTTAATACTTAAGTTCATGACGTGCTGGTCACAGGAGATGAAAGTTGAGGTCAATGGGTTGGTAGGAGTCCTTTGATATCTCCGTTGGTGAAGGAAGGCTGAAGGCATCGGGTTTGACGGGTGAGAAAAGCGTAGCGACATTCACTGACGGTACTTCAAAGCTTTCTGTCTTAGAAGTGAATTTATCGCTCTATTTATGTGTGCCCTTCGGATCAGAGTCAGTCTGCTGAAACAAACTGTTGGGTATGGCGCGGAGCTGTTTAATTGGTGGAAAATTGTTTATCATTCTTTTTATTTCTTTTTAGTTTTCCACCGGAAATTCTGCGTGGAGCCGGGTGCGCAGAGACCAGTATTGGTCATTTGCTGTCTAAACCTCTGAGGGTTAATATCCGGTCCTTCGCTTGCTCCGTGCCACCACATATTAAATTGTAATTTAAATATATTGATTTAAGATCGTATGCGGGTAAACTTTAAGTTTGATTGACGGTTTAATTTTTCATTTAAATTTGGGTTTTTGACATCAACCTTCACACTGACGCACAGGAGACACGATCTCTCTCTAGAAAAAGTTTTATATTTTCTCCACTTTATTTCTTATTCAATTCAATTTTTATTTTTATTTTTATTTTTTTTTCCACACATGAAGCACACACTCACATACACGTACGTACGAACATTCACCAAAATATAAACTCTTTACGTTCACACACAAACACAAAATGTTAATGTCTATGTCCATTGTAAACTTTGTTGATATAATTATCGGTCTTGTTGGTTTTCTTTACATCTTCGGTTGGACTCAACTTGAGTCCGCCATATCCTTGTAGTGGACCTTCTTCTAGCAGGAATAAACGCACGTGTTCCTAATTTAACAACACGTAAACCTACGGTCCCTTCCGACGTGATTTATTTTTTTAACTTCTGCTAACAGAAACACAAGACTGTATATATGTAGAAACTCACATTTACACAGACTTTCCAAACGAGAGCCAGGAAAAACATTGGAAAACTCCTACTACGCACGCCGGGTACTATTAACCAAAAAAAAAATTATAAAGCAACTAAAATTTGTGATTAGATCATAAGAAAGTGCAAAATCACATAATTTTAATTCATTGCAATATGTCTATACAAACACATTTCTCCGGCGCGGCAAATAGAATTTTTCTACAACACGTGGGAGACCAGAGAAGCCTTAATCGCCATTACAACTACTACTACTATAACACGTTTCAGCAGGCAACAATACAACGTTCCTTTTCCCCACTTGTTTATTTGCTTGATCCTTTCTTTCTCTCGGAGACGTTTGAGCCAATTTCACCCGGCAGGCATGCTTACGGTCATATCGGCCCGCTACAGAGTAAACAAGGTTTTCTGCTTACGTCATATCACAGAGAGAATTTGGACACATGTTACCCGTATCAAGGTTCGTGGAGAAGAATTGAATCTAACGTCTTTTGGTGGGATGTCCGTATTTCCGGCAGGAACAGATTTTGTTGCATACTAGGAGTATTTTTATTATTTTTAATTTTTATTTAATTTATTTTACACAACGTTTTATGTTATTGTTTTATTTTATTTATAATTTTCATTATTATTATTTTTTTTATTTATTTATAAAATCAATGTCCCTACAAAACCTAGTTGAATAATGTGCAGCTGCAAAATGACTTAGCGTGAATTGAGAAAAAACTTTTTTATGAATAGAAGGAAAGAGGAGGGATGTTGGTCAAAAGCAGGACCTGATAAAGCAAAAACAAGTAAAAATTTGTGCTCAGCTCACCCAAATAACATAGAATTGTCAAATCTAATTCAATAGACAAAACATTGAAAATTGTTCCCCAGTGAATCACTTAAAGCTACCTCTTTTTCGATACCTAAGGTTTAAAATGAATTTTTAGAAATGAAAACGCATTCTTGGAGATTACTTTTTAGCTTTAATTGAAAGCTAAAGGATTAAATTTACTATTTCCAGTAAGAGATATACTCTGGTGTATTTCAAATAGAAATTATATACATTGGAATGTCAATTATTTTGCTTTCACAAAATCGATTACAAGCAACTATTTTCTCACATTTTAATACATTTGTAAATAAAATTTATATGACATATTATTTGAGGAAAATTAGAAAATTTAAAGTTAAATTAATCTGATTTGAAACAAATATTACTTATAGAATAAAAAATGTAATATACAAGAATTTCTTAACCACGGGTCCTGTCCTTCTGATTGACGTTATCGACGGGTTAAAGTGTTGAAAGCTAAGTATGGATGACCAGAATTGACATAAATTTACGAACTCTCAGTGAACACATTTTTGTTTTTTTTTAACTACCTAGTAATTTTTATTAACATAATATTTTCAGCAATTGTCTAATAATTTATTGACTTTTAGTTACTAGTGTTATAGCTTTATATTTGAAGATGCTTCATGAAAAAATAATAAAATTTAAAATACTATAAAATTTTCTTAAATTAATTTTAAAATTTAATAACTGAGATATTAATGAAATACCATGATAGTGGTAACTCAGTAATTTGTGAAATTTTATGGTATTTTATTTAATATTAATTTATAATTTTAATATCATTTTATTAATTTTAAAGTTTTAAAACTTTGAAGGGATGACGTAAACATGCAATTGCAGACAAGCGAATTTCTCTGTAAAGGGAGGACAAGTCATACAACCTGTGACCTTTTAATAATAATGTCATGTATAGACTACCATACATGCAAATATGGAAATGTTTAAACTAAAAAATTTTTTTTAATTATTTTAAAAATTTTTGTGCAAAACGACATATTAAGCTTTTCAAGTTTTGATTCGTAAATATAGTTTCCACTTAATTACAATATCACCTAAAAGAAAGTAATTAATGCAGAATTTTAAACGATTTTTAAATTATTATAAATTAGAATTAAAATTTTAAAAAAATGAAAACAATTCTTGTAAAAATTCATTATTCATCGAAAGAATTTTTTTCTTAAGACAATAATGTCCTTATTTATAAAAGCAATTAAAAGCTTTTCTAATTAAATAATGTCATAGTTTTACATTTTTTAGTTTTCCAACCGCTTATATTGAAAGCTAAAGGATTAAATTTTCTAATTCCAGAAAAAAATACTGTGGAGTATTTCAAATAGAGATTTGAATGATTTTTAGTCGATGCTTCCGAGAAACCAATCGAAACGGCGATTTTTAACTTTTTTTTAGGGAAATGTAAACGAACTTATTTTTCAATTCTGAAAATCCCGCTAAAATAAGATACATTCCTGAAACGTTACTTTCTTAAAATTAGCAAATTTAAAGTTGAATTAATCTGTTCTGAAACAAATATCACTTACTTATAGCATAAAATTTTCTAGACAAACATTTCTTGACCTCGGGATCTTGTTATTTTCACATCTCCATCGATAATTTGATGGCTGAATGTGTTGACAGGTTTAGTACGGTGCATCAAAAGTAACATAACGTTTTTTGTTTCTTATAATAATTTAAAATACTATAATAATTTCTTACCTCTATCTCTTTCATTATCTAATAGCTAAGATAATGATAAATAATTTTATTAATTATTAATATTACATTAAGTTGTTACATTTTAAATTTTATAACTGAGATAATAACTAATAAAATTATTATTATATTAATAATTAAAATATCTCACTGAGTTATTAATTGTTTAAAGTGATAAATGAGATAATTTTATTATCTCAATTTAATTTTTAATTTAATAACTGAGAGTGAGATAAGACCTTTACATGTCACGGGGCTTTCCCCAAGGAGGAGACACGTCTTGAAAAACATGACCTTTTAACCATAATGTCACTTATGAGATATCATACTTAAAAAAATATAACATTTTGACGAGCAAAAAAAAATTAAATTATGGTAAAAAGTTTTGGTAGCATTATTTGTATTAAGCTTTTAATTTTCACTTAGTAAATATAGTCTTCACTTAAAAACTTAATACCCTAACCCACACTCTGTTTGGAAAAATTTTAAAACATTTTTTAAAATGAAAGAAATATGAAAAAACTCAAAGAAAAATGCAAACAATTCTTGTAAAAATTCTTTATTCATCGAAATTTTTTTTCTTCAGATAATAATGTCCTTAATGTATATTATTTATAAAAGCAAATAAAAGCCTATCTAATTTGATAATTAGATACTTTATTGCAGTTTTTATTTTACGATTTGGAGCAAATTTTTAAAAAGTTGGCAGTAGTTGTGAAAAAAAAAGATGATTTTGTTGCAGACTGACGAATGTATTTTAAGATATCAGAAGGTTAGGTTATCAGAAGGGTTAGTGATGTTGGTGTTCTTAGACATTCATCCACAATAAATTAAGAAACAGGAATATTAAAGGCAAATCATTCAAGAGAAATCAAAGTGAAAAAAACATAAGTTTAACAATAACATTGATTTATATAAAATTAACATACACAATTAAGTCAGATATTGTTGCACAAGTGTCAATGGTTGAATTGAATTATGTAGTGTGTTTATGCCAAATTTCAGTGTGTGTGAAACTGTTACTAAGGTTTGTGTGTGAAATTAAACAAAGTGTTTGGTCGTGTACAAAAATGTCTTTTGTAAGAGTTCGGTCAATAGTGTGTATGCGTATGTTTGTTCAAATTAATGTCCTTTAGTTGTTTTGGTGTTTGATTGAATGTTTTCGAATACTTATTTAGTAGTGTGTTATTTCACTTTCTTTAGTATTGTAAGCAATTGTTCCTGGGAGAAATGCTGTTTGTTGAGTCAGAGAGGTTTGCGCGGGAAAAGTGTACTTGGTCAAGGTTTTGACTAGCGTGGATTAGTTTGGCATCTCTCCAGGGTGAATTTCTGACACTATTTATTGTACAGAATACAATTCTGGCACAATGCCGAAAAGGGGGAGGGGTGAGGCTGGTCTTAACTACCTATCCTATAACTAGCTGATCCGATTCACGACCCATTCACACATTACAGTTTGTCCATTCACCACAAAAATTCGTCCATCGCCAAGCAATCCTCCATACACCATAATACCACATCATCTCAAGGATGACATACAAAACGCGCCCCATGCCATAAAAATTTAATGATAATAAATAATACATAAAAATCTATGATGAAAAATGAGAGGGGAAGGAGATGAACTCAATAATAAACTAAAAATATTAACATAAATCAAATTAAACATAACTGATGTTAGTAGTAGGGGCCGTCCAACCCTCAAAACAGAGAGGCAGCTGTATTCTGCCCATGGGACAAAATTAAGAGACTCTCTCGCTAAGGGAGTGGGAAAAGGATAAAAAATTATACGACCATGGGAAAATATAAAGCTGACCCAGTTGAGATTAAAAGGGGACCAAAAACAAACTGGGGATCATAACGAAAGAGATAGCCAGGAACACACCAGGAACAACATTTACTCACATTAACTAGGTACACAAAAGCTTGTCTAACCTAACCAAGGAGAGGGCTCCACAGGAAACCACCCCGAGGTGACATAGGTTGACCTAGAAGAGAAAATCAAGGCTAGCCCCGTTCAAACGAACCAAGCTCGCCTCAGTCACCCACCATTCGCTGAAGACTGTCGAATGCAGGCGTTTTCTATCAGTTCTAATCTTCATCTTGACCTGATGCCAAAGAAACGGATCAGAGAAAGACGGATGCCTCGCAAGACTTCCTCCTGTCGCGTCGTCCAAATCACCATTCGGGCCGTGGCTAGCAGCGTCAGAAACACCATTCGTTTCACCCCGGAATACAGGGGCGACACATTGTCACATGCGTATGCGCGATCAATGGGCACAAGCTTTTCAGAAGCGAGACGAGCCATCAGCTCGCCGACATGGTGCCATAAGGGGCGGACCCGTGGGGAGGGACAATGGTAGAAAGCGTGCGAGGCCGTTTCTTCTAAACCAAGGCCACACCGTTCATAGTCTGGCAAATCCGCCAAGCCCCGTTGTCATTGAGAGGCAGCCGATTCCGAGCCAATCAACAGGTAAGCGAAAACTCAGGGTTAGTGAGGTAATCCGCCGCAGTAAGAGCGAAACTCATCCTCTGACAAGCAGAGCTTATCAAGTAGGAGATCCTTCACGACCCCCTCCACTAAAAGACGATAGAAGACCTTCCCAGGCCGGGAAAGACCACTGGACCGAGGAACAGCCAACAAGGCCGACCGACACTCGCGAAGGAAATCCGATTGATCCCGGGGTTTGCGATGGCGCTCAACCCTCGAGGCGAGTTTGTGGCTCAACAAGTGCGGCATTCCCAGTACCCCATGACACGGTCGTTGTGCACAGACTCGTCTGTCGACCCGATTCCCGCGTCCCCTCCATAAAATGGAGGATAGCGAGCGCCTTCCGATGGTCTTCACAGAGAGGAAGTACGGACAATCGATAAAGAACAAGCACACACCCTTCACGGACAGCCTCCGTCGACGCCAAGTCAGGCCGGCAGCGTCGAACTTTGCTCGAACTTCAGATCAATTTTTCTCCAGCTGCAGGTCGGGTCCAAACCACACTCCAAAAATGCAGACAGGATCGTCCGTCCAACCGAAGAGCCCAGGAAGATCGAACTCCTTCCAGGCACCTAACCGCAAGCCGGACGACTTGTCGCGGTTAATCTTGGCCCCTGTCACTTTCTCGTACCGGTGAAGCGCCTTCAGTACCGCCTCAATGTCGCTGCGGGACGACACGAAAGCAGATACATCATCGGCGTAGGCAGAAAACCTGGCTCGAGCCCCTCCAGGAACGGCGATTCCGCGTAAGGCCGAAATGCACGCCCTGTCCCTCAGCCGGCGAAGGAGAGGCTCCAACGCCAAAGCATAAGGTAGGGACAACAGTGGACAACCCTGACGAACCGACCTAGACAGCGCAGAAGCGCCCGACGTCTTCCCGTTCACCTGTACCACAGCACTAGGAGAGCGATACAGGAGGCTAATCCAGCGGCAGAAGTCGGTGCGAATCCGGCTGCCTGCAGGACTGCAGCAACGTAGCGATGATCAACCCTATCAAATGTCTTGGACTGATCCAAATTGATCAGCGCGGCCTCGTCGTCGTCTTTTACACCCTCTATGATCGTGCGGATCAGATGCAGGTTGCTCTGAATTGTTCGGCCCCTCACAGAAGAAGTCTGCTCCGGACCCAACAGAGACTCGACAACTGACTGCAAACGCTCCTGCAGGATCTTGGCGAAAATCTTTAACTCTGTGTTTAGCAGAGTTATGGGCCTGTAATCATCTAGTTTTCCCCCAACACCCTTCCCCTTTTCCAACAGTGTGATCACACCCCTGGAAAACCAGACGGGGAGAGACACCTGCCGGAACCAGTTGTTGAACACCACAGTCAAAATCGGGACAGATGTGCGACAGCCTCAAGTACATTTCATAGGACAAACCATCCAAACCGGGCGACTTGCCTCTGCCGACCTTCTTCAATGCCGCGTATACCTCGACTTCCGTGATCTCTCCCTCGCAGTTAGCCGCTTCAGTCGGCGAAAGCTGCGAAACTCGTCCTCACGAAGACCAGGCTCCTTGGTAAACCGGCTCTCGAAATGCCGCCAAAACGCCTCGCACATGTCGCCAGTGGCTCGAAGAGTGCGTCCCTCCGGGGTATCGACTTGCCGAATGTAAAGATCGGAACATCAACGAAGATCTGCGCCCATGTTCACAGCTTAGGAAGACATCTTGCTTAACCTATGTCTAATTACCTGACCCATGTAGCGCTCGCTATTCGAACGATCTAGCTAAGGCTATCTCTATCCCCCCAGCCACCGACCGGAAAAAAACTGGCTTTATGCGTCTTCACCTTCTCAGCTCTATCTAGGGCGAGCCGTTTGCTGAAATCCGAGGTGAAAGACCTAATCCTACACTTAAGATGATTCCACCACTTATTCACGATAACCACCCCCACTAACTTCCGCTGCACTAGGCTAGTTAGCTTCTCCTGGAAGTCCCGCCTGTCCAGTAAAGACAGATTGAACTTCCAGTAACCAGCCATTCTAGGCCTATGGTCTAACGCCACACGGGCACAAACGAGTTTGTGGTCCGTATAGCCTACCCAGTGGGACAATCTAACAGATCTATGTCGGCTCCTCTGACTAACATCCTGTCAATGTAGGTAACTACCTTGTCAGGAGGCCAACTATTAGTCCACGTCCACATTTTTACTCCCGGGGTGATCGACCCGGTATCTATGAACGAAACCAAAACCGTTGATCAGATCAACTAAGCTACGATCACTCCTACACCCGCTAGCACACCGCCACCTGTCTAACTTTGGGTCCAGGACGGCATTTCAGTCCCCCACTAAGACTTGACGCGTTGAACCCCCTAGGAACGGCCCCAACCGTCGAAAAAACGAAACCCGCTCCTCCTGGTCGTTGGGCGCATAAACCACAACGACCCGAAACGAACCACTTTTCACCGCAATATCGGCCACGATCAACCGGCCCTCGGCTCCTAGCTTTAGGGAAACTGTCAGCTTCTTTTGCCGAAGCAAGTACGGAGAGTGACCTGGTTCTATCCATGCCCTTCTCCGCTCTGCTACGACCAGAGTGACTTTGTTGAGGTTCTTCTTCTTCCTCCCTGCTCCTTTTCAGGGACGAAGCACGAAGTGGAGGCATATTGTCCACTTCCATGTGCATCTCCATTTGTGGCTATTCCTTTTGTTGTTGGTGGAGGGTCTGCTGCTGCTGATGTTGTTTTAGCTGCTGCTGCTGCTTATGTTGTTTCTGCTGCTGCTGCTGTTGTTGGAGTTGTTTTTCCTCCTGCTTCTGCTGTTATTTCTCCTGCTGTTTTTGCGGCTGCTGTTACTGTTGCTGCTTTTGTTGTTGCTGCTGCTGCTGCTGCTGCTGACGTTTCTGTTGACCTTCCTTGGGTTGCTGCACCTCCTTCGGCTTTTCAGGCAGCCTCTTTTCTAGAGTTTTCTCCTTCTGGAGGGGACGGAAGGTTTGAAAACTTCCGTCCTCTAGTGACTTCCTTCCAGTCTCCACTTTTTAAAGTTCCCTCCTTTGGTTGAGTCGCCGCTACTGTTGTTGTTGTTGTTGTTGTTGTTGTAGCTGTTGTCGAAGCAGGGCGTGATGAAGGTTGCACAATCTTCTTGCCGAGACACTCATTCGCCATATGCCCCGAGACTCCGCACGCCCAGCAAAATGCTTTTCGACCCTCGACGACCACCAGCATTCTTCTTTCTCGGCAGGTTAGGATGTTGGGGATCTCGTTGAATTGCTTTCTGACCACTGTGACAGATACTTCTATATCACCAGTGGCGATTCCTGTCTTGCTTCTAAAGACCTTGACGTCATTTACCTCTCCAAACCTGGTGAAAAATTCTCCCATTCTATATCCACCGGCACCCCATGAATAGTTACTTTGGTCCTCCTGGTGACCATATATTCCGTTTGAAGACGAAGATCTTTGGTACTCAGGATACTTCCTGCGAGCTCTTTGGCTTGTTGTTCACTTTGTAGGAGGGTGTCCCACAAGGCATTCGTCCTCCTCGCTAGTACCTTTGGGCTGATCTTCAGAGTCGTCAGCGCGTCTTCTGTTGACGCCAATTCGTCTTCTTGTCCCTGTTGACGCCAATTAACTTCCGAGTCGTGATATCAGAAGTCAGCAGGGATATCGTTTGTGTCTTCACCGCTTCAAAAGCTTCGTCTATCGTGACGAAATCGTTTCCTTTAAAAGAGCTTTCGAATTTTTCTTTTTGGCTAACATAATAGTTAGCATCTTTTGTCGCCGGCCTATTCTCAGTACATATATTTTTTTCCGTTGACTATTTTTAGAGATGATGAAATTTTGGTTTCCTTGTTATTATTTGTTTATTTTTTATTCCTTTAGCTTTCTATCGCTACAATAAAACCGATAAGTTTAAGAATATCATTTTTATTTAAGCTATTATGAAAGATAATAGAATGAATGTTTATTTTACAGTAATTAACTAAATAATTAATTAGTAACAGTAATTAAATGATAATTTTGAGTTTAATTCATTGCTTTTTTTATTTATTGTTTTGCATAAAATATTTAATTGCACCCAATGTTTTCTTTTTTATAATTCTGAATTTAAGAGTAAATAACGAAATCGCATTGTAGAATTACAGGGAATTAAAAAATAAATATTAAGTGTGGATGTTTTTTCTGTCTTGTCTGAAAGAAAATAATGTTTTTTGAAATTATGCAAGCACCAACTCTAAAAAAATTATCTTTGAGTTGTATTGAATTATTTTGGTAAGGTTGAGGACGATATTTCAGTATATTCACACTTGATACTGAATATTTTTTTAATGAAATAACAAGGATCTAGAAACGTCCATATTTTTCCACTCACCCCCGTTAAAAAATAGACTATTCCATAAGAGCTAGTTTCGACCAATCAACACCACACATTGCGAAACTCGGCTTATTATTGGTCGAAACGACCCCAGAATGGCTTTACCGCCAAAAGTCACTGGAGCCTGTTCTAACTTCTCAGAGTAAATAAAAGGACAGATCTCAGTCCAATTCACTAGTCAGTAATTCGCCTTCAGAGAGATTTCCACAGAGATCCACGCGTGTCTACATCTTGACTAAAGGACTTTTCGCGCGTCAACACCTGACTCAACTTTCAACCTCTTTCTGTCTCTCTCTGAATTCATTGCACATTTCTAAAAAAAAAAGTGTTATCTACACTACTAAACAGAAACTGCAATTCAAGCATTAAGATAAAAAACACAGTCCAGGGTGAATAACTCTGTCAAAACAAGAACATACAAAAATCAACAAAAATCTCGCAATACATTACTTTAAAATTTATCCCTCGATAAATTTTCCTTAAATTTACATGTGAACACTTTTGCTAAACAAAGGAACATTCCTGAACTTTAAATTCATAAAAATACTTAATTCACATTTCGTCAAACATCCAAATAATCAAAACTGAAACACAACCTTTTCCAAATTGTATTATAATTTATTGTATATAAATGTTCAGTGTTTTTTCTAATTGAATTCACGACTACCTTTGTTTCTTTGTTCAATATTGCCTTGAGATTTATTCAACTTGTATGTCTATGCTTAATATTGTTGTGATTAATATGAAGAACATGCTTTTCACGCTTATCATCTCAAACCAAAAAACCTTCTGATTTAACACTAATTTCATAGCAATCCGAACAAGGATGTTCTTTATACCCTACCCAAAGTAAAACATACACACGATATGAAAGGTGGGTGAAACTGATCCAACAAATACTTTCATAAAGTTGTTTTTTTAATAAAATAACCTATTCAGTATATAATTCATTCATCAATGAATAAGTACTAAAAATTTCATTTGAATCGGATAATTCCCTAATTTTTGGCAAATGCTTTAAAACAGTGGACAGCGAATTTTGCTTTAATTTTTTTTAAAAAGCTTCCATTTTAGTGGTATTTATCTTACACGTACGACTTGTGGATGTTAACGTTTAGTTACCTTGTTTCTTCACATTTCTAATATTCTGATATATCTAAACATATCCTCACAATTTGCTCTTACATCCTCCTCTTACAGCTTCATATGATGGGTCACGGAAGTGATTGCAATCATCATAATAATCAACATTATTGATGTTGTTATAAACATCCCCCTTCCTAAGGTAGTTTATTTTTAACATTTTTAAATTACTGTTATGGTCCAGGTTCCTTGTACCACGATGATGGTCCAAGGTAGAACCATTGAAGAATAACTCGAACACAAGTATGGAATAACACAGATATATTACAAACAGAATATGTACAAAAGAAGTAGAAGTGTTAGTAATAACAATCAGGTTAGGTTAGAGAGAACTATGTTGTCTCGACCAGTATCACTACCCCAATGTCTTACAGTAATCGTCTGACGCGACTCTGTCTCTGACTGACTCACTCTGACTCTGTGTCTCACTGCTGCTTCCTCTTGATGCGCAGTATTTATGTGTACGGGATAGTCCATTACTATTATGAGTAAGTTCCCATAACACCCCCCTTCTGAAGCTTTTGCGTAGCAGGGTTTTTTAATATCTTTTTTCTTTGGATCTATTTCCAAAGATTCTGTAAATTTTCTTTTTCGAGACGATTTTCTTGGTTCTGGCATTGTTTGCGTTTTTTTTTTATATCAAACGTATCGAAAATCGTGTCCATTACCTCTTCTTGAGGTGGACCGTTAGCGTCCTGTAACAGTCTTTTCCTTATTTGGTTTACGTGTCTCCTGCGTGAGAATTTTTGTCTCTGAACTATGTATACCACCTTGCCAATTATTTTCTCAATTGTGCCTTGCTCCCAGTAAGAAAAAACTTTTTCTCCTGGGAGGAATTTTCTTTTTGGTGCGTAGGACTGTGTTACTTGTTGTTTTACATGGTAGCAATTTATCAAATGCTGATCTGATTTTTCTAGCAAACATCACTCCTGCTGGTGATAGTGTTGATGGTGTAGCATGATTTGGCGTAATTCGATATACCTGAAGAAATTGCTGTAGTGCTTTCTCCGTAGGCACATCGTAGGCTTTTCGTAGCGCTCTTTTGAGTGTATCAACGATTTCTCCGCCTGCCCATTTGATCTTGGGTGATAAAGCGGGGATTTTATATGTTTTACTTGATAAATTTCGCAAAACTCTTGGAAATCTGCTGACGTGAATTGCGTTCCATTATCTGTGACTAGGCAATCCACTACACCAAACCGAGCGAATAGGTCGTGGAGGCAATTTATGGTCGTTTCTGAAGTAGGATTTTTTCAACGAAACACCTCCGGCCATTTACTATAGCTATCCACTATGATTAAATAGTAGAAGCCGTCAATTGGTCCTGCATAATCTGCGTGTATTCTTGACCACGGACGATCAGTCTCTGGCCATGGCTTATGTATGATTGGCGGTGCCTTGGCTGCTAAATTACAACCCTTGCACATTTCCACCATCTGAGTAATATTCTGGTCCATATTCTTCCAGTATACATAGCTTCGCATTAGCGACTTCATTCTATTTTTACCAGGATGGCCCCTATGGAAATCCTTTAAGATCCGCTTTTGTAATGTTTTGGGAATTACAACCCTTTTGTTTTATTTCATCAAATGCTTTTTGGCATTGATCTGTCCACTGCCAAACTTTGTCTTTCTTTGGCAGCTCGTTCAGTGGTGTGCGAAGTTTATGCATTTGAGGTATGAATTCCTGGTAGTAACTTACTAATCCTAGAAAACTTTGTAGTTCTGTTATGTTTTTAGGAAATTTTGTTGGAAAATAGCCGGCGCGACCTTAATTCGAAATGGTAGTCTTTGGTATCTGTACAGTCCTTTGTGTGTGTTTATGTATAGTAGTTTTGAACACATCGACTGGAATTTGGAGGTACGCCTCACTTAAATAAATTTTTGAACAACATTTTCCGCCATTTAATTTAGTGAATAGTTCTTCTGGAATGGGTAAAGGATAATGGTATTCCTTTATTGCTGTGTTCAAACCTGTAAAAAAATCAGCGCAAACTCGAATTTCGCCTGATTTCTTTTTGACGTAGACCGTCGGTGCGGACCATTTACTGTATCCTACTTTTGTCAATATGCCAGTGTTTTCAAGTTTGGTTAATTGTTGATCAGTTTTTTCAATTGACGCAAATGGTACGCTCCTTTTTTTTCTTGAAAATAGGCTGAACGTTTTCCTTTACTTCGATATTTGCAGCCATTTTCTTACATCTTTCTAGGCCTGCTGAAAATACTTCGGGGAAACTCGTTTTTAGTTTCTCTTTTAATTTGTCTGCCTCGGTTGGTAAGCTTTTTACATTTTGGCAGTACGTACTTATAGGTAGATCCCACAGTTCGAATTTTTGCATCCAGTCCGTTCCGAATAGGTTTTCTGTATTTCTTAAGACGTACATTTTTAGTTTTTTCGTCATTCCATTAAATGTTACGTTTGTAATTACTTCACCCTCGAATTTTATCTTTCTCCCCGTAACTGATCTAGCAATTTTATCCGTTTTTAACATGGCAGGTTTGTTCAGTTTTCTCCATGTTTGTAGGTTTATAATAGTTAAGTCTGTGCCAGAATCCAGCTGTAGCCTAACTTTTCTGTTTTGCATTTCAACTTGTACGTATTTTCTTATGTTAGTCTCATCTGCTTGGTCAGTCCTCGTGATTCTTATTCTGCTTTTGTTTTCTCTTCTACACCAGCAATGAGAACTTTTGTGGCCTATTTTTTTACATGATAGACAAGTTTTAAAACGATATGTACAGTCTTTAAACGAATGCCAAGTCCCACAGCGATAGCATGAACTGGGTGGTATTTTTTTTTATTTTGATTTTTAGAGTTATAACATTTTGTTTTACCTGTCCTTGAGGGGGGAAATCGGTTTGGTTTGTTTGTGAGGAGGGTAAGTTGGTTTGTCTTCGTACTTTATGTATGTGCGCTATGCCAGCTTCTTCTATGTCTTCTGAGTCTTTCTTCACACTGATGCATCTCTGGCAGTCTTCGGCTAGCTTTTGAAGTGTCAAATTTTGTTCACTCTCCAATTTAGTAAGGATTCTGCGAATCATTTCCGCGTCTTTGGTTGAGACCAAACCTTGGACGTAAATTAAGCATTTGAAATTGTCCGCGCTGAGTTCTGATAATTTGAAGTCGTCACAATATTTATTGACAATGGACGCGAAAGTTATGTAATCTTCGTTGTCCTTTTTTGTAAGGTTCATGCATTTCCATCTTTTGTGGAATAGTGAAGTATTATGGCTGAAAAGTTCTGTTAGCAGTTTAATGGCTTCTTTGAACGTTAACTCACTTGTTTTTCTTGGAAGGATATAATCTACGAATTTGATATATTCGCATGTGCCTAATTGTCTTAGTAATAGACGTACTTTACGTGCGTCTGACCAATCTTTGCATCAAATTCATATAGATCTTCGTACCTTCGGAATTAGTTTGCAAAAGTTTTATCTTCGTCGGGTGCGTGCTTGAAATCTTCGATAGTACTCCAAATAGAGTCTTGTGAGAGAACTGTTTCGTTCTCAGATTTTTACTCCTTATTTGACATTACACGTAGCAATAATTCTTGCAATTCCAAATATTTCTGTTCGTTTTTTTTGCTGCTGTTGAAATTGGATTTTGATAAGTTCGACAATGGTTGACTTGAAATCTTCCATGTTGACGTAATTTTGTGTAACCTGATATTCTGTGACCTGTGTACGCAAAGAAAAATTTCCTTTGTTGCCAGTGAAATTTGATATCCAAAAAGAAAATTCTTTTCTTTTTTTGTGTGTTCGCGTGGAACTAGTTTTTTTAGAATCTCGCGTAGAACTTGTTTTTTTTAGAGTTTATTCGTTGACCACAGTTATGTGTGACGTATAGCAAAAAAAGGTATGTCCTCCGTGTAGAGAATTTGTTTTCCTTTTGGGATTTTCCAGGTCGCCACTTGTTATGTGCGACGTATAGCAAAAAAGTATGTCCTCCGCGTATAGAATTCGCATTTCCGTGGGGGTTTCCTCGTCGCCACTGTTATGGTCCAGGTTCCTTGTACCACGGTGATGGTCCAAGGTAGAACCAATGAAGAATAACTCGAACACAGGTGTGGAATAACACAGATATATTACAAACAGAATATGTACAAAAGAAGTAGAAGTGTTAGTAATAACAATCAGGTTAGGTTAGAGAGAACTATGTTGTCTCGATCAGTATCACTACCCCAATGTCTTACAGTAATCGTCTGACACGACTCTGTCTCTGACTGACTCACTCTGACTCTGTGTCTCACTGCTGCTTCCTCTTGAGGCGCAGTATTTATGGTGTACGGGATAGTCCATTACTATTATGGGTAAGTTCCCATAACAATTACAAAATAAATTATTACAAATCAAAGATTGTTTGGCGAAATATCATCTAAATTTGGTAACATGTAATGTTCCATTTGCACTACTCAATTCAGCTTCTTCAAATCTACACATATAGCAGGTCTGTTCCCTTTCTTTTTATTACGGGTACTATAGGCGCACACCAATCAGTTGTTCTGTAAACTTTTCAATAATTTCATCGTTTTCCAGTCTATTCAATCTTTCCTTTATCGGGTTATCTCCTCTTCGTTTCGTAACCCTTTCAACAGAGGTCTCTATCTCACTGGAGTATAAATACGGGCTGACCTTTCGCCTCTTTCTCTTTCCACGGCTCTTCCCACGGCTTCGCACACGTGCGGCCAAAACTGCCTCTCCTGGGGCCGGCAACCTCGCACGTGGTGCGAGGTACTGAAAAACTTTCTCTAACATATCCAATATGTGAACTCTTACACACAACCAGCGTTTCCCATATTCTGGGAACACGCTAAAACAAATACACCCCGTACGGACATTTCAATTCAACACACAACACAATAACTTTCCATACAGACACTAACGTTTTATTCATGTTTTAAATGATGTATTGGTAATTCGTGTTTTAACCTGTTTGTTAATAATATATATTTGTTTTGTACATATATATCTGTCTTGTTCGTTTTATTTTGCTTTCTTTGGACTCCATCATAGTCCAACATTACTATGTAGCGAGACTGGCCAGCAGGAAGTCTTAGTCCAGAGATTTTATCCTCACATTAACCCGCCGGTCCCCTACACCTTCACCTTTGATAAAATAGGGAATAGGACTCCCCTAGCTTGTTACACTGAAAGGTAAAGCGTTTGTTTTTTTTTTTCAGAATTATTTTAACTGGTCTCCATTGTATTAGTAATATGGCCGCACTCTTCATCGATGGATGAGATTAATGATAACCTGTCATCTTAATCCACTAGTTAACCATCATCATTTTACTGTTCTACCTCCGAGAAAATGCATCCATGTTGTACACATCTGTAATCTTGAAGACAGCCAGGGCAATTAAAACTCTGAAGAAGATGAAGACCCATACATCAGCAGGTTTATTAATAACCAAAAGGCTAAAACTAGAAGAGAAATAAATACATATAAGACTAATATAAATCTAAGAAAATAGTTTACATCCTATACGTCCACAGATTACAATACAAAATTATAACAACGTGAAGAAATGATCTTCGCATAAAAGGAAGAAAATCAAGTTAAATATGACAATAACAGTTATACAGTAGATACATGTATTTACATATTAGAATTCAATTGTCTTTGTTGTGGCGATGAAGAGACCAATAGTTCGAGTGTACAAAGTGAATTGTTGCAAGTCAGTTTGCAAAGTTCAAAGTTATTTTGTTGCAAGTGAGTCTGAAAAGTCTGAGGTTATATCTGCGCCAGTATATATATATATATATATATATATATGTATGTGTGTGTGTGTGTGTGTGTGTGTGTGTGTGTGTGTGTGTGTGTGTGTGTGTGTGTGTGTGTGTGTGTGTGTGTGTCTGAAGCACACACCAACGAAACAAGTGTGTGACTTCTGACTGGTTGTGTGCGATAGCAATGACTTCAAAAACACAGTGAACAAAGAGAAGGGGATCTAGAACTTACTTTCGTCGCGGCTTTGTATGTAGAAAGATCATTGTTGACTGACGTGTGTCGCGGTTAGGCCTGTTCGCTGTCTGTTCCGTTTCAGATCTGTTCTAATTGTCGCTGACAAGCCATTTTTATCGCTATTTGACAACAGGTGTCGACTCACGAATCCTATCTTTTTTGCGCGGAAACGTAGTCCGTGACTCTACCCTAACTCATTTCCAGCCCGTTTGGAGTTCCACCACGCGGACGTCGTAGAGAGCACATCACGTGACTTTTCCTATCCAATCAGGTTCCAAAAACCACTTATTTAATTTGGAACCGTGTTTTTTTACAAAATGGTAAAGTTTTATCTACTGATTTTTGTAGGATTTATTTGTAGGCGTCTCTTGTTTGTGCTTCCCTTATTGGCCGTAAAATATAGGGGTTTACGTGCATTATTCAAATAAAGGTTTCCATTGATTCTCCTGGTAACTGAACTCTAAAATAAAATTTTGCCCTTTTATGAATTATATTTCTTTTAGGCATGAAGTAGGCATTGAATTCTTCTAAAACTGAGTCGTACATATATGCGTTTTGAACGAATATGAGAAAGAATATGTCCAAAATGCAGTTTCTGCTTCTTTTCCCATGCACTAATGTACTAACTTGAGTTTAGTTCTCTTCTACCCAAAGTTTAGATACTTCTTGAAAGTGTTGAAATCTCTGCGACCATTTCTGCCAATTTTCCAGATTTATAAAGTCAAAGGGTTCTGGTGTAGTTAATTTGAACATTTTTTTAATAATATTTTTTTTTCGAATTGTGTCATGTTCTTCGACCAGAAAATATTTTTCTTCTTTTAGAAAGAATCCCTCCCTGATACCATGTTCCACTGGGCTGGTGGAAAGATAAATTATATGAGACGGGCCGTTGAAAAGTCGAATCAACACAAAGACCGCACGAGGCGGGGTAAAACTTAACTTTATTCACGAGCGAAAGAAAAACCGCTACAAATCGCTGCGATCGGATTGCGTGGAAAGGGGAGCCATGTCATGTACTACCTATTAAGGTCGAGTGCTGTGGATTTCTTGGATGGTCAATCGTTTCTTTCCTTTTGTATGTGGACATCACTGGCACCCAGACCACAGCTCAACAGTCATCGAGTTGGATCTGGTCAAGATCCAAAATAAACAAAGTTAATTAAACCATGCTTGCAACACAATGCTACATCCGATGCGAAACACATCTGTTTTACCTTCCATTCTATGTCATTGGTAAAGGTCGCTACGAGTTGTGTATTGGTTAACGATCAAAAGTAAACGCTTTTAACACGACGTTGAAAATCTGACTTGCAGTTGAAAAAATCGCAAGAAACTGATACGTCTACACAACAAAACGATACTCTGTCCGGTGACAAAAGCTACTGGTAGCGCCAATGGTGGCAGTATCGTCTTAGCTACCGAAACCTGGATGACGACTGACGAGGGCAGAGTGCCGCACGTGCTTTCATACGGTGTTTACTCATTCCCCCACCAGAATGAGATGTGACACAAGGTCTTTTTAAAGTGGAGACCCGAGCGCGTGCACTCGGGCGGGCACAAAAATTGCCCACAGCCCCCGCAACCGTCGGTTGCGCTGGCCTCGGTGCGAGCACCGACCCCTCCCTCTTGTGCAATGGGAGGGCGCGGGCTCGGGCAGCTATTCCCCAGGACTGGGCACCTCTCAGTATTATTTTCTCAGTTGCCCCTCTGCCCTTTGACAGAGAAGCCCCTAAGCTCACTCTGTTCAAGGACAGAGACGCAACGGAGAGATGATAAATAATACGTACAAATTACTTATAGTAATTTACACGCTTTCATACATTATATGTAAAAATCAAACTGCCGCTAGATCCGTTTTGCTCATAGCATTCTCTAATGGGACCGGAAGTGCTTACAATCATCATAATAATCAACATTATTGATGTTTTTATGAACATGAACATTTAGTTTTAAAAAAATCATAAACGTGTATAAAATAACAGCAATTATATTTTAACTATGTTATGGTTAAAATAATTTATTTTTAAATATAAACTACCAATTTCTAGATGTTTTAAGCAAAAAGAAAGCATTACTTTTACAAAATTCAGTTAAGCGATCCTTAAATTCACTAATCTCTATGACAAATAATACATTTTTCAGAGGTTTTTAAATTTGTTCTTTATATTTTTCGTTATAATGGAGATTCGATGACTGTGCAAATGTTTTTAAAATGTCTAAAAATTTTATTTACATTCATAAATTTGTCTTATTTTAAGAATTAGCTTTAGGTTATATCTTTCAATTAAAACCAAAATCTAATTTTAAAGACATGGCTCTTTACAACTTCCTACTTTTTATAGCTTTAAGTAATATGTCTTTTTTTTTCTATTCCTCTCCTCCTTTCTTTTCTACCTTCCATTATACAAGCTCGTTACGTAGGTGAATTACACTCTGTCCCTTCATGTCTTGTGAATGTTAATTTTTCCAGGCCGTTTTTTCTTTCCTTTCTTTTTTTTTGTCCTAGAAATTTCAACTGTATTTTCTGATTACAAAAATTTAATGGGGCGCTAATAAATAACCGTTAAACGTCTTCTTGGTAGTTGGTTAATGCTGAATTCAGGATTAGTTGGCTTCGGCATTTCAAATAATTATTCTCGTAAATTATTCTTCTGTCCGCCTTCCCTTAAGTCATTTTAGAACTAACTACCTTTGTACAATAGGATATTTTCTTCTCATAAGCGCCCCGAAATTACAACACTGAAGAGTGCACATTACCAAGTTCGATAACTCCAAAAAGGTTTATGAAAAAGAAAACAATTATGGTGCTGGACGGTTTACGAATAATAACGTATCTCATTTTTTTGTGTTCGTTTAAAGTGTGTGTCTCTCAAAATTGTATGAATGAATCATGTGGAGCAACATATCAACCACACAGTCCTTTGATACTTTGTAGTTATTTGTAAGTAGTATTTTCCCCGTTCTCTTAATATTTCAAATGAAACAAATAATTCTTGAACCCTTTAAAAAAAAACAAAAAAAAACACCTTTTACGTAATTCTGTTTTTTGGGGGGTGAGGGGCGCTAAAATGTAAATGAAACAGTAACACTTCATCGAATTCAGAAATAAAAGAAATACAGATGGGCACTCTTACACTTTTGAATCCCCACCCCCGTTGCTTCCTGTCATTCAGTAAATGTGTTGCCTCAGGTACGACAGTCTGGACTGATATGTGGGCCTCATACAATAATGGATTATTTTTGCCGCTACATCATATAACACATGTGTGTTGGCCCCGCATTAAACTGACCTTATGTATAATTTCCTTTCCTTATTTGAGGCAATTAAATGCAATGAATAATGTTGGGACAAAAACTTCAACAATTTAGTAGTTTAAGTTAAGAAGCTGATGATTTTCTCGAATTTGATAATTAACCATAAGTTTACCTGACAAAATTGAAAGTATTTTTTACATTTTACAAACATTGATTTTGTAACAAAATTTTTGTTTCTCGAAATTTATATTTTAATTTAATATTACAATTAACAATAACAAACAGAACTGTTTCCAGCCAGACTCTCGTACCTGAGGAAACCCATTGCTAAATGACAGGAAGCAACGGAGGTGGGTGCGAAATTGTAATAGCGCCGAAATATGTATACTTTTTAATGCCATCACATTTTCATTTTAAATTATTTATCAAAAAATAAAATCTGGAAGTTTACTGTTTTATCAAAAATCAATTCGACCTAGTTAATTTTTTTTGTTTTTTTCGCCTATTGAATTTGGGGCCAGAAGAAAAACTTTTACTTTCTCTTTCTTTTTGTTATTGCGCCGTGCACATTGTTATTTCAAAATAATGGAAAACCGCATGATTCTCTTGGTCTCTATGAAATAAAACCAATATCGTGATATTACACTAGTAAACAATTTACTAAAGCACATCTACTGTAGTTGACTAGCGTAGTTTTAGCACAAGGCTATAAGTATATGGGGCACACTGTAAGAACCGAATTAAATTACGCATTCGTGAGACCAGCCGTCACCAGCTACCGTAGTTTAGAGAGATTCTATTTTTTTTAAATTTAATTATCGAAAAGACAATGAATAAAAAAAAACCTTTAGAACTCTAAGAAAATAGTGAAAATATTTTTGGTAGTGTGAATTGAAAATATATCGAAAAAACGGAAAATACAATTATTAATTTATGTTTAAAAAAATAATTTTTGCAAAAGCTGGATTTTATTTTTATTTATTTTTTTGTTATTTCATTCGTTTTTCGCACTTTCATCATGCTAACTACAAACAAAAATACTGCTCCCAAACTTGAATAATGAGTAATTTTCTGGCTTCGTAAACCTGCATCTGTTGTTCATCATTTTTCCTACGAACAGTTCAAAGAGAATAAAGAACAATTTTGAAAAGTGGGAAGAATACATTGTTTGAATTTAATGCAAAAAAATCGCGTAAAAGTAAAACTTTTTTTTTTTTTTACTAATTAAGAACAATTAGGTACCTCGTATTCGCTAAAATGGGGATATATATCATGAAAAAAAAAAAAGTGCCCAAAATAAAAAAACATTAAAAAAAAATGTATCGTCATTGTTAATGTTAAAGGATTTTTTTATACAAAAAAATTTTTTTTTTAATCCTTTTAGTTTTAACTTTTAAACCTTGGAAATTTAAATTAAAATTAATTTTTTTTTTAATTTTTCGTCAGCACGCGCGGGACCTTAAATTTGCACAGGAAATTTGATTGTCTTTTTGCGGCGAAAACATTGATTTGAAAATTAATGAAGTTTTCAGAACTTATTCAGAAATTAATGAAAATATTTTTTGAAATGTTTCATTTTTTATTTTTTTTTTAGAAAATCTTTTTTTAATACTCATTTTATTTGTTTTTTATGAAATATCTATAAATAAAGTCTTCTCTTTTTTAAAAATATATAGTTATACCTCCAAAAATTTTCTAAAAAAGAACATAGCATGATAAAAACAGGCCCCAAACTTGAAAAAAGTTTTATTGTGAAAAATGTTTGTTATTAAAAAGGAAAGACCAAAGTATTTTTTTTATTATTTTAATTTTATTAAATTTTTTAATCCTTTTTCTTTTCTAGCACGTTCAAAATTTTGGTTAAAAATTTTGTTTTTCTTAGTCAGCAGCCAAAGATTATGGGAAATTTAGCATCATTTTTTTTTTTTTTCGGATAAAAACATTGTTTTGGAAATTCTTGCAAAAATCAAATGATTGTCGGATTTTAATGAAATTTTCAGAACTTATTCACAAATGAAATTATTTTTTAGAATATCTTGGTAATTTTTTTTTTTTTTTCATCAGCATCAGTTACCGCCACTTAATTTTATGAAATTTCGATAAATTAAAGTTCCATCCTCTTAAAAATAAATGACATTATCCTTTAAAAGGTCACGTTATTTAAGAGTTGTCTGGCGCTCTGGAATTCTTTCATTATTCAGTTCTGTTTCATCGTTAACGTCTTTGGAAATTATCCCTTCAAAAATTTTTACTTTTACTTTAAAAAGTTTTACATTTTTTAATTACTATTATGTTAAACAATGTGGTTATAAGAAGACTAATAGCAAGAAGACTAAGAGTGATGAAAAGACACGGCTATCAAGCAGGATAGACTCTATGATACAAATGTGTTCCTCATGCTCAGGAGAGTTCTACTTTGAGCTTCTATGATCAAAAGGAGATAAGGATGGTAATACATGGATAGTGATGATGGACTACATATAACAATTACTATTTCACTAAATATTTTTATTTTATGTATTTGTTTTAGTTTGGGTGATACTTCAATTAAATATTTAGTTAGTAAACTTAAGAACCTAGAGACGAAACCCAAATTTCATAAAGCATCTTCTAACGTAACTAAAAGTCAATAAAATATTAGATAAATGCTGAAAATATGTTAATTTGTAAAAATTACTAAAAACAAAAAAAAATGCATTCATTTAGATTTCGTAACTTTATGTCAATTCTGGTCATCCATACTAGCTGTCAACATCTCGGAACTTATTGATACATCAATAAAAACAAAAGAAAAAAAAAGGACCTGTCATAAAGAAATGCTTCTATATTACTTTTTATGCTACTAACTAATTTTTGTTTCAAATCAGATTAATTTAATTTTAAATTTGCTAATTTTACTCAAATATATATTTTATTTTTGTGAGATTTTTAAAATTGATAATTTTGTTTTGTTTACAAATTTTTTAAAAGCGAGAAAATGGTCACTTGTAAAATTTTCTGAAATCGAACAAATATTTGATATTCCAATTTATAATTTCTATTTGAAATACACCAGAATATTTCACTTACTGGAAATATGAAATCTTCAAAACAAAAATGCGTTTTTTATTTTTTAAAATTCATTTTAATCCTAGTTATCAAAAATTCAGTGGAGGTACATAACTAGGTACCTCCATGAGATCGCTAAAAAAGAGCATAGCATGATGAAAAAGACGCCAAACTTGACGAAAACAAAATTTTGTTGTCTAAATGCTTATGTTATTATTAAGAGGAAAGACCAAAGTTTTTTTAATTATTTTTAAAAATTTTTCCTTCTTTTTAGAACATTCTAAATTTTGATTAAAAAAAACTTGTTTCTCTTTGTATCACCAGAACTAGTAAAATAGCATATACAATTTTTAGCACGTTTTTTTTTGTATGACACGCATTAATTTAGAAAATCTTGTAAAAAAAAATAATTGTCAGATGTTAATGAAACTTTCAGAAACTATTCACAGATGATTGAAATTATTATAAATGTTTTTTGTTTTTTTTTTTAAATCATGGCAGAAATATTTTTTTATATTTATTACTCCCCCATAACTAATTTTATGAAAACGCTAGAAATTTGATCAAATCCAGTTTAGTGATTACAATAGTTAAAAGCACAAGGCTTTGAGGAATGCAAATCATGTTTTTTTTGTTTGTAATTGCCCCCCCACCCCCTGAAAATCAGCTCTGAATTGTAACATACAAAACTCAATAAAACAAAGATATTATTTAATTTCAAATGCTTTTATTTGTTTTTATGAATATGGACAATATTTTCTGAAAGCAAAAATTTTTTCGATAAAAAATGAATTTTTAATACAATTATTTGTTATTTCTTTAATTATAATAGATTTTTACATTTCAGTTGTTGAAATATTATAAAATTAGTTAAAAGCCGCATCCGCTTTCGTAAGTGTCCTTATGAGATAGATCTTTTTTAGCATGTTGTAAATTGTATTGTTTTGACTAATCAGAAGATCCGCAGTAATTAAGAAATGTAATTCTGTGTTTATAATCGGGCTGTAATTATAAAGTACGGAAGACCAACCAGAATACAATTAAGTTGCGTTATTTGAGTTAAGCATTGTTCTCCACCTTTACTTTTGCAAAACACATGTGAAGTTTATTTGATTTTTCAATTTCAACTGAGAAGGGTACCTACAAGTATCAGTATCATCTTATGAAATTTATATGATCTTATTTTTATATTAATCTCAGTTATGACATTTTTCCATAAATGAAATATCAAAATTAATAATGAAATGAATGGAAATGCAAAAAACACAGTAAAATGTAATAAATGTACATAAAATTATAGTATTTTATATACACTTCTGATAAAATTTCATAAGAAAGGTACTTATAAATTAATTAGATACCTTTCTTTGTGACAGAGAGAGTTTGGGAAACATACACAAACACACGTATATTTTTTTTATTTGAAATTGGAGTGAATCTGAGTAGCGAAATTAGATCAGAGTAATTTTGTTTACTGGTGGGAAATCTGAGCTAACCCATTTGGAATTGGGTCATTAGAAAGACAATGGAAAATGGTCGAAATAATTTTTATCGGTTAAAATTTGAAATAGAGCTTACTAAGCTATGAGAGACTTTGAAATTCACATTTTGGTTGAAAGGAGCACCCATGATAATCATGTGCGGGCCAAGGGTCAGTTATGACCAACCAGATTTATCTATATAAATGCATAGTTAGACGGAAGAGGCAGACAGAAGAGGCAGTTGGAGTGAGAGTTGCTGTTGGCTCGTCTGTCGTGGAGTGCAGTCAAGCTGGGTGCAGTCAGAGATTGAAAGTGAGCAGAGTTGAATTGAAGGCTCAAAGAAGTACAAAAGTGACATCAGGATTGGAACAAAACCCCCGCTAACATGTACTATTGATATAAGTACCGCTGCTCCGGCTACTACAAAGATTATTACTACTGCCGAGGAGGAACGCAACTCTAAACTTTAAGCCGCACACAGAAATCTTTTCTCTCCATCGCAAGAGGTGTATATCATTCTGAGATGATTTCACAACAAACTAATCACAACCCACTCTCTGTGTGTCTAGAATCCAGTGTATGAGTTTTTACGTCAATTACTTTCTTTTCTGTAACCCGATTCTTTTCTGTACTATTCTTTTCTGCTATATAAAAGACATTAACAATTCAACCATTGAATAGTTGTTTGTCCGATTTTCTGCAGATATATATTTTTTTTTGGTGCATTCTAAAATTCTTAGCACAGACTCTCCAGCCGTGTCTACATCTTCAGTCAACCGTGAATGGATGAATATCACTTCTGCTTTCTGGATCAAACCAAACACAACATAGGCAGGAAGCAGGATTAAACCAGTGGACTGGTCGAATGATCTACGGATGCTCAGGGGACCTACAGTCACTCCCTTAAGTTTGGTTAAGACTGAGTAGACACATAAACCCAGAGAGTAAGATGTCGGAGGTTGAGGGGCTGGGGCAAAAGTGTTAGATCTTATGAAATTTAATCTCACTCTTAACAGTCTTATTTTAATTTCTTTATAATACATTTTCCATAAAGCATCGTAAACGTAAAGGTGAAAGCTAAGTACAAAAAAAAATAGAGTGTTGAAAGTTTTCCTTAAAAATAACGAGGTAAATAATTTGTTCACTTAAATCTAAATAACGTCACTTTTCTCCTTCCGTAGATTAAATTATCCTCATGTAATACGTCATACATCATTCAACACCTATCAAGTGACGTGAAAGGTTATGACCTGCTTTGTTTTAATTTCAAACTACATCTTTTCAGCGCAGAAGCTAAGTTAACCTTGGTTCAAAATATTTTAAATAAACATTATAATTTCTGATTTTCTTAAAATAAGTTTTGAAAAAATGATAATTGATTTTTAAAAGAATTTCAAACTGAGATTTTCATTTTTTTATAAAATGGAAAAAAATGGATGCCATGATTGATTATCTGTCAATTTTGCTGACTCAATTTTTAACGAAAATTTTGGACGTGCTAGGAACGATTAAAAAATGTAAAAAAATACCCCCAAATACTTTGATGTTTCCTCTTAATAATAACATGAACATTTAGATGATAAAATTTTGTTTTCGTCAATGCTATGCTCTTTTTTAGTGATCTCATGGAGGAACCTATTTATGGCTTACCATAGTTACAAATTGGGAACGATTATACACTAAAAAATAATTTTTTTTTTACAGTATTGTGTACAAACGACTGTTTCAATTTTTTGATTCATAAATATAGTTTTCACGTAATAACAATATCACCTAATTGCTCTGAAGTAATGCAAAATTTTAAACGAATTTTAATATTATAAATTATTTAATTAAAATTTTTTAAAAATGTAAACAAATCTTGTTAAAATGAATTATTCATTGAAAAAGATTTTCCTAAGACAATAGTGTCCTTAATAAATCTTATTTATAAAAGCAATTAAAAGCTTTTCATATTAAATAATGTCATAGTTTTATTACATTTTTTGTTTTACAAAATAAAAATTGATTTACATTCTCCAAGGAGTCCTGCTCTTAACTAATAAAAAAAAATCCCCACCCTAAAAATTGAATTTCCTTGAAATTTCATGAAATTAAGTGGGTGGTAACATATGTAAAAAAAAAACAATTTCTACCAAGATTTTCTAAAATAAAATTTCAAAAATAATTTCATTCAA
The DNA here is from genome assembly GCA_964036315.1 of Acanthosepion esculentum. Taxonomy (NCBI): domain Eukaryota; kingdom Metazoa; phylum Mollusca; class Cephalopoda; order Sepiida; family Sepiidae; genus Acanthosepion; species Acanthosepion esculentum. The sequence goes on from OZ038497.1 coordinate 67,517,836, forward strand.
TTCTGAATATGTCTTGAAAGTTTCATTAAAATCCAATGGTTATTTGATTTTTGCAAGAATTTCCAAATCAATGTGTTTTTCACCAGAAAAAAGTGCAAAAAATAAACATAATTATTACGTCAACTGCTTACGTAAACAAAACAAGATTGTAACCAAAATTTTGAACATGCTAGAAATGATTAAAAAATTTCAAAAAATATTTTGGTCTTTCCTCTTAATAATAACAAACATTTTGATAAAACTTAGTTTTTATAGAGTTATGACCCTTTTTTTATCATGCTATGCTGTTTTTTTATGAAAAAGTGAGGGAACCTAAAAAAAGCAGGATTTCGTGGAGGATTTCAATCATCAATTTGTTTTTGTGAAACAGAAACTATTTATCAAAAATCTGCTCTGAATCATAAAATAAAAAAAATGAAGTAAAACTATGGCATTATTTAATTAGAAAAGTTGTTAATTGCTTTTTTTTTTTATAAATATGTTAATGTACTGATAAATCATCAGTTACCTCCCCTTAAGATCTAGGTGGCATAAAAAATACCCTGTTTGATCCGTCAGTAGATGAGTAGTTGGAGTAAAGTGCAATAAAACTTTGGTATAAGTTTATTCACTGGTTCTGGTTTTACTACAATTTATTGCTCTTTCGATGGAACTTTATATGTGGCCAGAACGATTTACCTATGAACCAGAAATTGAAGCAGCAAATAAACACTGGACACACCAACTTGAAACTTTTACAAACTTCGTTAAAACTCTGCTCCTTGAGAACCCAAATTTGCTTATTAACGAGCTTGCTCTTCTGACTATGTGTCTCATCCAATCAACGATATCACTGTAGACTGTAAAACTTATGAAGAAGTGATAGAAGGATTACACGCAACCTACATGAAGCCCAAAAATGAACTATTTGCCCAACATATACTTGCTACCCAGCAACAGGATTCTGGCGAAACATTGGATCATCTCCTAAAGACCCTTTGGACATTAAAGAGGGACTGCAATTTTCATCACATGACCACTTTGGAGGGACAAGAGGAACATAGTCTAGACACCTTCATAAATGGCCTATGCAATGTTCAGGTAAGGCAACGCCTTCTTGAAAATAAAACCCTTACCTTGAAAGCTGCTTATGAACAAGCTTATACTTGCGAGCTTGCTATACAGCAGTTCAGCTTGTATTTTCAACCCGATACTGTGGGTTCCACTCTAACACAACCTGTTCCTACTATCCCTCCTCTCTATGATGATTCAACTGACTCTCCTGCCCAGGATGCCCCATCTTTAAACACCCCAGAACAACCTGTCACTGCTGCATCAACCAAATGGACATGTTACTAATGTGGTCTAAATCTACACTCACTACTTTCATGTCCTGCCAGGGAAGCTTCTTGCCACGAGGACTTTTTCTCCAAGGTATGTCGTTCGTTTAAAAATATCTGTTACAAAGCTAACTGTCCTGTTAGCTCATTATCATTCTCTGCAACATTGGCCGTGTTCCCTGACTGTCTTTCAAAAACTCTTATAAAAATTAAAATTAATGGAATCCTCACCAATGCATTATTAGACACTGGCAATTTGGAAAACTATATCAGAGACAGTCTAGTAAAAATTCACAAATGGCATTATGTTCCCTCCCCCAAGAGAGTAACAATGGCGAACACAGCTTTGTCATCACATGTAAGTGGATATTGTTTGGCCAGCCTACATTATAACGGCATCTCATATAAAGCTGTCAAGTTATCAATAATGAAAGACCTTTGTTGTGAGGTAATACTGTGCCATGATTTTTTCCAGCAACACTCTAGCCTAGAAATCCTGTTTGGCAGAGACATACCGGTATTAAAGATTTGCCGACGCTATTCCCATGATGACAAACAATTTATAGGGTCTGAAATAAAAAGAATGCTTCAAGAAGGAATAATTAAGCCAAGTATATCACCATGGTGAGTCCAAGTATTAATAACAAACACAGAAAACCAAAGAACAAGGATGGTTATTGATCACTGTCAGACAACTGGTTCACTCTTCTGGACGCTTTTCTGTTGCCACACATAGACAAAATGTTATGTGAAATAGCTTAATATAGTATTTTGAGCATGTTAGATTTGAAAAGTGCTTATCAGGTGGTCATTAAGCCAAAAGACAGACCCTACACTGCATTTGAAGCAGTTGGCCGGCTGTACCAGTTCTGGAGGATATATTTTGGGGTAAAAAAATGGAGTAGCCAGTTTTCAAAGAATAATTAACAAAATCATAATGGATGAAAAACTGGAAAGTACTTTTGCTTATATATGTGGCCACAATCAGAAGGACCATAACGAAAACCTTCAATGGTTCATGGACGCCATAAGCAAATATAACCTTACGCTCAATAATAACAAATGCTTGTTTGAGCAACATAAAATCAATCTTTTGGGCTATACAATAAGCAGTGGGTCAATGGCACCAGACACAGTGATTAAAACCTTTGCTCAGATTGCCAATCTCAGATAACATGTGCGCTACAACAAACTCTGGGCATGTTCAGCCACTATTCAAAATGGATCAACTCTTTCTCAAACAAGATACAGCCATTAATACAAGTAAGATCTTTTCCCTTATCTCGCCCTTCAATAGAAACATTTGAAAAACTCAAGCAAGACATTACAAAATCTGTAATCACAACTATAGATCCTTCTGTCCCACTGGTAGATGAAACTGATGCATCAGACTGTGCAATTGCTGCTTCATTAAGTCAAGCTGAACGCCCTGTAGCCTTCTTTTCAAGGACTCTCTCTCAATCTAAACAATGGCATACAGCGACTGAAAAAGAAGCCTACGCCATAGTTGAGGCATTAAGAAAGTGGAGACACTATTTAATTGGACGTCACTTCAGATTAGTTACAGGCCAAAATTCTGTTTTGTTCATGTTCAACTCAAAGGCTACCAGTAAAATAAAAAAATGAAAAAATAGCAAGGTGGAGAATTGAACTGTGTTGTTTCTCATTTGCTATTACTTACTGGCAAGGAGAATCTGACAGCAGACACCCTGTCAAGAATATGCAGTATAACTCCAAGTACAAAAGAACTCCAGACACTACACGAGGAACTGTGCCACCTGGGCATAACATGGATGGTTCACATGGTAAGGAATAGGAATTTGCCTTATTCAGTGGAGGACATTAGGAAAATTACAAATTCCTGCCAAAAATGTTGCTGAGATAAAACCTAAATTTTACAGACCTATGCCTGGAGTCCTAATAAAAGCAACACAGCCATTTGAAAGACTCAATCTGGACTTTAAAGGCCTGTTACCATCCAAAACATGAAACCGATACATGCTATTGTAGACAAATATTTACAGTCTCCTTTTGCTTTTCCCTGTCCAGATATGACTGCAACAACAATTATAGAAATTCCTTTCTTCCCTATTTGCCGTCTTTGGAGCACTTGCATACATACATTCAGACCGAGGAGCTTCCTTCATGTCTGAGCAGCTTCGGCAATTCTTACAAGAATGCAGAGTGCTGATAAGTCGGACAGCCCCGTACAACCACCAGGGTAATGGTCAATGTGATAGATATAATAGCTTAATTTGGAAAACAATTCATTTGGCTGCTTCAACACACAAATGTTCAATAATTGGGAAAATCTCCTTCCAGTAGCCCTGTATGTCATCAGATCACTATTATGTATGGCCACCAATGCCACCCCACTCAAAAGATTTCTACCCTTTCAACGACAGAGTTCAGCTGGGACTTCGCTTCCCACTTGCCTCTCTCAACCAGGTACAGTTCTACTGAGACACCACTTTCACTATACCAAACATGCCCTGGTGGATGAGGTGGAACTAATAGAAGCAAAACCACAATACGCCCTTGTGCGACGCCTGGATGGAAGGCAAACTGCTGTCTTTCTTAGAGATCTGGCTCCTGCTGGAGATGTACCAGATCCTAAAACCACCCTAGTGAGGAAATATGATCTCTTCAACCCTGAAAACCAATCGGGAGATCACCATGCTGGAATCACTCCCAACACATTACCCCAGGATGATGATACAGCTTCCGTTGCACCTCCATCAAACATTTCAGAGGGATTAACATCTGAGACCCTGACAACTCTAGACGATCCTGATGATCGATCAATGCCCCAGAAGTGAGTACATCCAGAAACAGATCCTCATTCAGACTGCCTCGTTCATCAAGAAGGACGAGATACTTCCATTCCCAGATTAATGGGCGAGCTCAAAATGAGAGATCTTCCAGCCCAAATAGTCCAATACAAGAACTACCTAGGCATGCACAGAGAATCTATAAAGAGCCTGGACACCTAAGAGATTTTCTCCATTATGAATAAAATATGTAGGGGAGAAAGTACTGATAACAGTTACCTCCCCTTAAGATCTAGGAGGTACAAAAAGCACCCTGTTTGATCCATCAGTAGATGAGTAGTCAGAGTAAAGTGCAATACAGCTTTGGTATAAGTTTATTCACTGGTTCTGTTTTTACTATAGTTAAGATCACTTGTCTCAAGAAAAAATACTTTCAGTGAATAATGAATTTTTACAAGAATCGTTTTCATTTTTTTAAATTTTAGAAAAATTTAAGTTTTCTTTTAAAATTCTGTATTAATTTCAGCCTTTTAGATGATATTAAGTGAAAACTGTATTTACTAATCATAAATGGAAAAGCTTAATACAAATCATCAAACACCAATATTTTAAAAATAATTTTGAATTTTTTGTTTGTGTATAAATGTGCTGCTTTTTGTATACGTGACATTGTTAGAGAACAAGAGCAATAACTATAGTAAATTTTGTCAACATTTCTAAAATTCAATAAAACATTAGATTACGGAGAATATTTTCCTAAATTTCTAAGATTACTGAGTACTTAAAAAAAAAATTTAGTCTCTGTAGATTTACATTAGATCTGTCATCAGACTGTGAACACATCAAAGCAGACTGTTGAGTTAAAAACACTGTTACTATCAGGTTAAAGAATGTATTTCTGCAATATTTTAAACTTAAAGTTAATATTTGTTTCAAATCAGATTAGTTACACTTTAAACCAGCTAATATTCCTCAAATAAAGTTTCAGAAAAGTATACTTTATTTTTTGAAAATTTTTTAATGGAGAGAATTACATTGTGATGAAAGACAAATAAAAATAGGTGCTAATCAGCTATTTTAGCAACAAAAATAACTCTCTCCAATCAATTGAAATTAGTTTTTAGAATACAGCAAAGTGTTTGCTTATTGGAAATATTAAACTTAATTTATTAGCTTGAGAGATTAAAATAAAGCCTTCAAGAAAGTTTTTTCATTTTTAAAAATTCATTTTAAACCTTAGGTGTTGTGAGGTTTTTTTTCTGTAGAAGTAACACAATTAAAAAATGTAGATACCTCCAGAAAAAAGCAATGCCTAAAGTTTAAAGTGAATTTAAAAAAATAAATCTTTTTTGAAGTTTTTTATTTTAGTTTTAATTCCAAAATTCCCCAAAAGCAAAATATTATGCTGTATTTCAAAGCAAATTTAAATTGATTGGAATAATTTATTTATTTTTAAAATCACTAAAAATGCTGATTTTAGCTATATTTACAAATCTGTCAGTCCAAGGGAATTTTTTCAAAGGTAGACAATTAATGTAATAGTTATTTTATGGATATAACATGAATGCCTTTTTATATAACTTTTTAACTAGCCAGGATTCATTAAAAGTTAAGAAATTATTCTAAGTAATCTAATTATTTAATTTTAGGTATGTTGGTATTACATACAAAGATGCTTGTTGAGGAAATATTAGAAAATTACGAATAAATTTTGAATTTACTATAGTTACCGCTCTCATTTTCTGATAATGTTGTGTATGGATGTCAGTTTACAAAAATTGTCATGTTTATGCATACACAAAAAAAAAATTCAAAATTCTTTTTAAAATACTAGTGTTTCCTGAATTGTAGTAAACTTTTCCATTTATGATAGTTTTTACTTAATAACAATATCACTTAACTAGTACAAATTAATAGAGTTTTAAAAAGCTTTAATAAAACTTTAAAACCTCCACATAGTCCTGATAAAGCCCATCATATTTCAGTCTCTGTGCCACTTGATCCAAGACAAATGGCCACAGAATGGTTGGAAAGAACACATGATATCTTGTCGGACTCCCAAGGTAATCGTATATAATACTTATTGTCCTTGAATGTGATAGATTGTCTGAAGAGCACAACCATCTGCTTATCATAGTTAGATAGCTCTTGTTCCTTTATCCCTAGTGACTCCATACTGAAAATTATTTCTAATCCTCTTTGTCAGAGAAGAAATCACTTAGAGGGTTTTCATATGAGCTCCTGGACTCCAACACAAAACACATGTGCAAGGTTTTAACTTCAGCAGTAGAGGCCAACATGGAATCAAATGCAAGGCACTCACAGTTCTTGTCCTGAGAGTGTCCAGGTGAATGAACTCTTGTCATCTTCTCCAAATGGAACAATCTCTGTTGGGGCTGAAAACACCCACCCATGCAAACAAGGTGCTGAATTAAATCTAGCCCAACGATGACATTAATTGAAATAAAATTTGTGCCTTTGTCAAACATGTGAGATTCTTATTTCGCAAACTGTCGAGAAAATCTCAACCCCAAAATTCTAGAGAACAAGACTGAGGAAAAGAAGCAAAAGCACTTACCTTAAGTTGAGAAATAAGATTCCTTTCCACAACATAATGTGACTGTCTAATAACTTGCATAAAGTAAATGTAAACAATGAGGGCAGAAAAAACACTTCCCCACCCTTATAACTACTTCAGGGATCATGTGGTAATAAAGTCATGTGACCCATGTAACTATAAATGTTAGTAAATTGTAACAACTTTTAGTTAGTAAGAATCAGACCCTATTGCTTTGCTCCTGCTTGAACAGTCAAATTTTCCACAAACTTAAATTTTGGTTTTATTTCAAAGATAATAGCCTAAAACTAATCCACAAAAATAAGAAAAATTAATCAACAGAATTCTGTAAAATTAATGTTTACTTTTTACTTAAAACATAATGAAAATAATATTTATTTATTTACACACTCTAAACTGTGGAGTTAGAGGTTAAAAATTAAAGTGCAAAAAAATTAAAGAAAAAGAAAAAAACAGCCATCAAGATATTGGTATTTATGTTTAAAATTAAATTATCTTTAACCTTATATAACCAATAGTTTAAGAAGAATATCATTTTTTTTATTCTATGTGATTTTATGAAACTTAGTAGAATGGATCATTTTATTTTTATACTACTTTTTTTCATTTAGTTAAATGATACTTTTGAGTTTAATACATTGCCTTTATTTTTTTATTATTTTCATACCTGTTTGATGTCATAAAAATATTTTTTTAATTATTTGAATTATCATATTACTCTTCTGACGGAAAAGTAGTGAAAGGTAGTAATTCAGAATTATTTCCTTTTTTCCATCTATAGCAAAAATTTAACAGTTTCAAAAATGAAAAAGAAAGAAATGGTACACCATCACTTATTCCCAAAAATAGCACCTGTTAGTTCCCACTGTATTGTTAGCAGCTGTGTAACTCTCTGCTGTTGACAATCCCTTTATTGTTGACACAACTCAAATACTACATTCCCCCATCTACAAGCTCTGCCACTTCTTATTCCTCTCAGTCCCAAGTCACTAGCTCCACTTTGTTGATTTGAGAAAGAAAGCTGGAGGACCCAATAAGGGTCCTCCAGCTTTCTTTCTTCTCCTCAATTAGGACCAGTGTGTCATCTCAATAGGGCTGATTTTGGTTTCCCAAACTCCTATGATATTGGGATTGACGATGAAATCTAGTGCAAACCTCTTATATATGTTATGTACTACAGACAAGATTATGTATTTCCTGCTTGTGGCCTTAGTAAACTTTTTGTCTCTTTTTGCCCAAGTGCACTTCAGAATGCAGACTCGAATAAGAATACCATCAATAAAATGTGCAACATTACTGATAACTCTAACAACAGTTTTATTGAATATAAAGAAAAATTGGTTGAATAAAATGTCTCTTATCTACTGCAAATCAAGTTCTATACTGCAGGTTGATAATTTGGAAATTATAGTTGCAACCTCAATTCTTCTGTCATGTGTGTGCATATTCACACCAAAATACAGGTGTGTTTCTTGTGTCTAACAACTCTTGTCCAAGTAATTTTCCATTTGTCCTATGTCTGGGCAGCCCATGCTTTTATAGAGAGAATTTGACATTGATATATTGAATTTCTCCATCCAGTCTTCTTAGTCTTAGGTAATCTAACCATATGGTATTTCCTTTGTATGTTTAAAATCTTCCTAGATATATTTCCATAGAGGTAATTTTCTTGGGCGATCAGTATAAACAAATCCCAAATCTTGGGGCTTAACATGAAACATATTTTATTTCTTTGTCTAAAATAATTTAGATCACCATTTTCTGTGACTCCACACATTTTCTACAGATAGTATGGTGTAAACAATCATCTGAATTCTAGTTTCTTGACCCCAAAAATTCGGACAACACATTACTTATGGCTTTTACTTCTCAGCAGGAAGTGAATAGGGTTAGGAGTCTTGGTTTTGCTCAGTTTTACTGAATCTTGTCTAGTAAAATCTGGGTTCAATTCTCCTTGTAACTGTTGTTAATGTCATTTTATTTTAAAACATAAATTTTAACGCATTTCATTTTTAAATTTCTTCTTGGCCATTCATTTACTTTCCTAAGAATTGTAATAATTATATCCAATTAGTAGTCCTTCCAAATCACTATCTTATAATTTCATGTGTTTAAATGTTCAAATGGGGCCAATGCCCTGTTACACTTATCCCATTTAAACACAAGTGAAAATGCACATGCAATTTAAGCATATTCTTGACTTCATCGCTGTCAAGTACTACTAAATGAGTGTGGTTCATATTGATCATCTGTTCATACCGTGAGTCTTTCCAGAAAAAAATATTTTTTCATTCTTCATTGTTCATAAAAAATACTTTCTAATTCATGCAATTCTGTTAGAAGATTAATTCTCTCAACTTAATAGTTCCATTATTTATTATTTATTTTTTTTAACTATACCAAACATAGTTGTTACCATAGAAGTTTACATCAAAAGTCTTTAATCTGATCTTTTTGACTGCAGGTGTTTGTTCTACTGGTAACTCCACAGGTAGGTCATCATTGACTCTCCACCCTCTTCAGCAAGTAGGGTGATCTCCATCACCCTTGATTGCTCCTCTCCCATTACACCATGCACAACTGAGGTTCTCTTCATTCTATATCAAGTTTTCCTTTTTCTTAATTAAATCATTAAAACTACCAAAGCTATTACAACTATTGGGTTGTCCAGAATGCTCATGCCAATTTTTAAAGGAAATTAAAAAATAAAACAAAATTATGCCATTAAATATTTATTCAACTTAATATGAACCATTTTGTTGCACAACATTTCTCCATTTTTCCTCCAACTTAGATTCCATCTTCCCAAAATGTTGGTGTTTTCTCAGCAAAGAACTCATTAAGGTGGTTTTTATGTCATCCAAAGAATTAAAATTTTTACCACTGAGATTATTTTGCAAAGACCTGAATAAATGAAAATCCGGAGGTGAATATGGCAGCTGGGATAACACATCCCAGCCAAGCTGCAACAATTTTTGCCAGGTCGCCAAAGAAACTTGAAGTCTGACACTATCATGATGGAAAACAACACCTTTCCTATTCGCCAGTTCTGGGTGTTTTGAATTGCTGCCTGATGTGAGCAGTACTTTTCAGAATCAATTGACTGGTTACTTGGCAGTACAGGATTCCTTCCCAATCCCACCGGATGCATAGCATGACTTTCTTAAGATGAAGACTTGCTTTTGAGGTGGCTAAAGTTGGCTCATGTTGCTTACCCCAGGAACTTCTTCATTGAACATTGTTGTAAACGATCCATTTCTCATCACCCATCACAATTTGCTTCAAAAAGGGTACATTTTCATTGTGTTTATACAGCAAATCACAGATGAATTGTGATTCAAAAGACTCTTTTCGCTCAGATTATGTGGTACTTAAACATAAGTAAGCTTTTTGTAAGCCATCTTGGTGTTTGACATAGTAGCGCTAGTGTCCGAAGATGGTTTGAATTGCTGTTCTAATCTGCTGGAAAGTTGCTGTCTTGCTGCTCACAATTTGCATCAATACTTGTGGCTGGCCGCACTCTTCATCGATGGATGAGATTAATGATAACCTGTCATCTTAATCCACTAGTTAACCATCATCATTTTACTGTTCTACCTCCGAGAAAATGCATCCATGTTGTACACATCTGTAATCTTGAAGACAGCCAGGGCAATTAAAACTCTGAAGAAGATGAAGACCCATACATCAGCAGGTTTATTAATAACCAAAAGGCTAAAACTAGAAGAGAAATAAATACATATAAGACTAATTAGTCAGAAAATACAAACAAACAAGGGTAACAAGAAATAACAAAGGCAGCTGGAGGCTTGAATATAAACTAAGACCATTTGTGTAATAAATGAGTAAAGATAGGTACTGAATACTTCATTTACATGAATATGTATAAAGTTTGCTACGAGAATGCATAAAGTTTATTGATTAAGTTTAAGTTCATAATTGGAGCATTTCCTTCCAGTGATCAGTGAAAGATTTAATGCTGTCAAAATCTTCCATAATATTACAGAAAACAAATGTCATTTTATGTTTTCCAGTTGCAGCATTTACTCACTCTCTGTAAGTCAAAGAAAAATGAAACAGAATTATGAATAATATTAATTTATAAATGTAAAATGGAGATTAAATACAATATGTATTGTATATGGTTGTGACCAGTGATGAAAAACAGTTCCCTTCATCTCATATAAAAATTAGGTTTTATTATTTTTCAGTAGAAAAAATTGACCTAATTCTAAAAACAAAAACAAAAAAAACAAAACATTATAAAACCTCATTAAAAAAATAAAAATAAATTTCTCCATTTTAAAATAAACAATAAAATAAATACATTTTGTTTATAAATTTTGTACTGGAACTCTCTTTCGATGGTTAAGTTCTTACTGTTATAAGCATTTTATTTGTCAATGTAAAATGAAGCAATTCTTTTGTATTTTTATAAAACAGGCTTAATTATTTGAAAAAGAAAGTAAACATTTTGCTTAATTTACATCATTTTGTATTTTCAAAGTGACTGGCGTTTATTTAAAACATTGTTTATTTCCATAGAAGAAACTGTATTTCCATTTAGGTAAGTAATACTCTTTCATTGTATTTTTCTTATTTCAAATTTACTGCTGAAATTTGATTAAAATAGGGTAATTTTTGCATTTGTACCCGTAAAAAGTTAATGTTAATTTTAAGCCAGTTTTTCTTTTTCTTTGTGTAATTTGAACTAATTCATGTCCTGATTTTCAAAATTTAAATTAATTGAAAAATATAAATTTACTACTGATAATCTCCTCTTCTCTGGTTATATAATAATATTGTGATATTTTCCTTCATATTTGTCATGTATGCTAGGTCTGTTTTTAAACTTATACACATTTTCGAATTTCAGGTTTCCATTGAAGAAAGGGAGTATTTAAAAGCTCAGAGAGAGAAAACAGGACCAAAAGGCAGGTTCTAACTTGGAACTATTGACAAAGATGCTGTCAAAAAATTTCAGAAACTTCCAACTGAGGCAGAGAGATTAAACAGGCAGATTGAAAGATAGCAACAACAGGATTCTACATATGTTATCTCTACATTGGATATTTTTCCACCAATGTCTTCACATGAAGAAACAACTGATGATAGTTTTGATTCAAGGAGAGTCTCTAGATATATCATGGAACTTATTAAGGGTGATGTATCTTCCAACCTTGGGGGATGGCTTGTTAATGCCTTTTTATTAAACCTGCAAGATATGGGCTTTTTTTGTTCAAGCCTTAACTTTAAGGACATTATCATTGATAAGTCAAAAATAGACAGGGAAAAGGCTAGAGTAAAAGTAACCACCCATCAGAAGCATGTTCAGAACCATGAAAATATAATTGCATTGGTGCTAATTGTAGAGTTGATAATGACACTTTGCAATACAAAGAGATTACAGAGGAAAACAGTGAAAAAAAAAATTAAGATAAGCAAAGGACCAGAGCACCATTTGACTTTCACCAGAGATGTATATGGAAAGTAGATATCTCAACCACAGAGTTATCCCTAACATTGGTGCAACTGGTTTTGTTCTAGCAGAGGATGTTGCTGCTGTTTTAGAATTCAACAGCATTATTCTATTAAGGCAGTTCTTGTGGACAATACCAGTATTTACACTGGTTGTGAGGCAAAACTTGTTACAACTCTGGAGAAAATCTTAAATGAAAGTTACACATTCATTTCATCAAAATGAACTTCCATTTAAAGCTTGATGGAACTAAATGGTTCTACTACCTTTACTTGTCCTCTTGGGAAACTTTATAGAAATGATTACCAAAATTTGTCCCAGGTAGAATTTAACACTAACAATAGCTCTCTAGATAACTTTTATCTTACTGCAGGGGCAATGGAAGATTTCAGTGGTGACCAAAGACTGCTCTTAGCATCAGGAATTTCTCAAAGGGAAAGTGAACCCTAGATTTGCTGCCTGGAAAACTAGATCTCTAAATCAAGCAAGATGGCTAACTTTAGCCATCAGGTTAATATGTTTATTGACCAGAAGTGACTATCCACCAGAACTCTATGATAAATTGTACAGCCTCATAAAATTTGTAATTGAAATATATGCAGTTAGTTGATTTGAAATTAAAAGTAATAATAAATTCCATAACAAACAATCTTCAACATCTGACATAGAAACCCTGCTGGCTACAGCTCTGTCCTGTCTCTCCGGTGGTTCTGGCCGAAAAGTAAACCACGCGGTCCTCCTCCGGTGAACTGAAGGATCCACCACATTGTGTATTTTTGATCTGAACAGTAATATTTCGATCCTTCAGGACAATCCGGAGGTAGGACGAATTAAATGGCTGGGCTCGACGCTGAAAGAAATCGCTATTCGTGCAGAAAAGTTCTTGTCATAACCGCAAGGGCACAAAGAAGAAAGAAATAACAACACTTTCGGTTCCTGTACAAAGAGCCCTTTACAATTCATCCCTTACCCAACTGTCATTTACTAGTAAATGACATATGAGGCGTCATACAAAATAAAACGACAATAGAAACAGGGTCGTTCAGCTGTCCTTCCTGGAAGTTCATGGTCCTCCGGCGATCCGGTCTGACTTCAACTGTGAACAATTCTAGAAATAAAAACATGAACAAGAACAGACAACTTCCACACTCGACATTCTCTCTTGTCTCTTTTTCCACCACCACCAACTCAAAGAAACCATACCTATAATTAATATAATCCCCACAACAGCTGACCAGGTTACTATGGTAACTATTTTCTCTCTCCAGTCCGAGTCTTGCCTACTCAGCCTAGTTAATTCTAACTTCAGTCGCCCAAAATCAATCTTATCAACAGGTTTCAGTAACCCCGGCATTTTTATTAACGAAAACTGAGGGGACTCTTTCGTAATTGGATCCCATAATTCAGCCCATCCAGTTTCATTTGATCCTACCAATTTCAACAACGCCTCCCTTCGAACCTCACTTCTGCTTAATAGTAGGGGGGTGGGGATAAGGTCAGCCTGTGTGCACCACAGCCAAGGGGTAAAGCTAAAATGGTCAAGGCGGGAATAACTCTCATTGTCGTTGTCACCTCATTCTCACAGACCTTAGAGAGCTCCATTTCACCCTGAGTGGCCACTGCCCAGATCCCGTCTGCAATGCTAACAGCTGCAGGTAATACCACACCAGTCAGTATCTCTACCTGGCAATGGTCTCTAATTCCTTTCTTATTTTTTCTAAATAAGTCTATCACACACAATTCATGGCTACCTGTTACATAATGCCCAGAGCATTATTCTCGCACCTCTGTGCCTCTTCCCTTGTCAATAACATAAATTTTTTCCTGGCTATGTTTAGAGCGAGGAATTCTGTCTCTACTTTGTACCTAGCCACTGCCACTAACCTTGGGGTTGGTTTTGGGTAAGGAAGAGGTGGATTTAATACCTGGTAAACTTCGAAAGTGCTGTCTCAGTTTAATAGGGGAACTGACACCAGTACTAGCAATTTACTTCTTTCTAACAGGGTAACACATCCCAAGGCACTATAATACTTCCATAATTGTTGAGTGGGGTCCGCCGGCAAACCAAGATGATGGGGGAGTTTGGACTGTATTTCCAGCAGTACTGCCCTTAGTTCTGGGGTTATTATACTCGGGGATAGGTGTCCCATAGACAGCATATCCAACTGTGTTCTAACAGCACTGTTAACGTATGACTGGTTTGGCGCACCCTATTCACTATCGCTAACAACTGGAGATGCTTTAGCAAGAAACCCTCCAGCTCCTGGTACTCAGTTGTTATAGTTGTGGTTACATTCACCAGCTCTTGCCTAAGATCATGTAGGTATGCAATTAACCAATTAATACTCTCTCTGTTCTTAACCACTTCCAACCTAGTAACATTAAGTATCGATACGCTTTCCTTAACTACCAGCCCATCGATTGCTGCCTCTGCTCTACCTGCGTCAGCTTCCTCTTGATCAACCTTATGTCATCTTCAGACACCGTGCCAAATAACACACCTAATGCCTTACCTATTATAGGTAACACTGCCCTCTTTTGTCTAGTTCTCAACATCTTAATTCCCTTTAAATAATCGCTCATCTCCTTCCATTGCCTCTCAAGTATTAGGGACTCCTGCGTTAAGGAGTACAACCCCCGGTGGTAGTTTAGACCTTGTGAATACTCTCCGGCAACTTGTGTCCTGGCTGCCTCTAACTTATCTACCTCGACCCTTAACTGGGCTAGTAGCAATTCATACGGCTGTAAATCTATCACTAATGTGATTAACCACTTTGATCTAGTTATGATCACCTCGCTCGTCTTCTTAAACACGGTATTTTCACTGTGCTCCCAGGCATTAGCAGCCAAAATTCAGTTCAGCATTATTCAGTTCTCCCAACGTCTCCCTCATAACCTGATTTACATTTTCCGAACCGTTATCCATAACCAACTGTTCAGGAGCCCCATACCTGGGAAATATCTCGCCAAGTATTATATCTGACACCATTCGCACCTTCTTATCAGGTATGGCGAATGATTCAGCCAACCAGTCAGCCAATCCACAAAACTTAATGTGTAACAATTCCCTCTATAAGTTGTCCCATAAGGGCCCAAAATGTCTAAACTCATTTTCTGAAATGGGTAGTGGGGAATATCCGTCTCTAAAACCGAAGCAGCCCTACTTCCTCTACTCTGCACTTGGCACGTTACACATTTCTTTACATAATCTACAACATCATTAAACAACTTGGGCCAATAGTAGTTCCTCATTATCAACCCATATGTCTTGTCATCCCCATGTGTCCCAACTTTCTATGGCACTGATCTACGATCTCAGACCTCAACTTTTTGGGTATCACCATCTTCAAGCTTACCTCCTCATCTTTCCCTGAAAGGTAATACAACACATCACCCTGCAATACATATTTGGAGGTATTTCCTGCCTTTACCCTAGACCTAATGGCTGTTATGTCACTATCCTCTTGACTTTGTCTAACCATGTCTATCCAGTGGGGGTCCGTAATGGTCTCTGTTTCTCCTGCCTCCTGATCTTCCCAATTAGGTCTCCCTTCTAACCCATGTGAGTTAATTACATTAATCTGGAAGGCCTTATCGTCCACACCTGGCTCTAACTTGATGGACTTCCAACTGTTTCAGAATCCTCGATAGCAAATCAGCACAGGTGTTATCCCTCCCGGCTAGATACTCTATTTTACAGTTGTACCCACTTAGCTTCAGTGCCCACTGTTGGATCTTTTTGTTCATCCACTCTGCCTCTAACAGGTATTTGAGGGGCTGGTGGTCGGTCTTAATGGTAAATACTGCCCCACTCAGATAATAGTCCAACTTCTGCACAGCGTACAGGATGGCGAACGCCTCCTTCTCTATCACCGGCCATCTTTGTTGGGTCTCGGAAAGCCAATGAGAAAGGAAATAGATTGGTACCTCTTCAGGCACCCCCGGCACAGGTCCATCCTTATGGGGACAGGGTTGCATGAGTACTGCTCCGATGCACCTATCACTAGCATCAGTATACAGCACCATGGGCTTACCTAAGTCTGGGTACGCTAACAAGGGCACAGCAGTCAGCTGGTCTTTAAAGCCTCAAATGCACGCTGGCAATCCTCCGTCCACCTAAACCTGGCATATTTCTTCATCAGGGCTATCAGAGAACCTGCCAACCAGCTAAATGCGGGTATGAACCTCCTATAATATCCTATGGCTCCTATAAAGCCCCTAATCTCCCTTACAGTTTTGGGCGCGGGCATGGCCCTTATTACCCCTACCTTGTCTAGGTCGGTCTTTATTCCATCTTTATTTATCACGAACCCTAGGTATTTTGTCTCCTCTCTTAGAAACTGACATTTTGACAGCTTCAGCTTCAAGCCATGCTTCCTTAGGCGGTCGAACACCCGCTGCTGGAGTTCAAAATGCTCCTCAAGTGATTTTAAAAATACCATGATATCATCTAGATATGCCATGGCAAACGTCTCAATGCCATTCAACACTATGGACGTGAGCTGACTAAACACACGGGTCATTTGCCAACCCAAACGGCATAACCCTAAAATTGAAAAGACGCATGTGTCAGGCGAACGCGGTCTTTTCTTGGTCCTCCTTGTTCAGGGCCACCTGCCAATAACTCGATCTCAAATCCAAGGTAGAGAAGCACTTAGATTTCCCTAGGAGAGCCAAAATGTCATCAATCAGCGGGAGAGGCACTGCTAGCGGTTTTGTAATCGCGTTCAGCTGGCGAAAATCCACACAAAACCTGTGCCCTCCATCTTTCTTTTCCTCTAGGGAAGCTCCAGGGAGATTTGGATCTCTCAATTATCCCCGAGTCCATCATCTCATTCACTGCCTCCTCTACTAATTTCCTTTTGTGGATTGGGGTTCTATATGGCCTTAACTTGATAGGTGGGTGGTCACCGGTGTCTATCCTCATCTCCACTGTCTCTGTCTGTCCTAGCTCCTTATCCATCATTGCTATTACCTCCCGGTTTCTACTTAGCAAACCCCTTAATTCTCTTCTATAACATTCAGGGGCTGTTATGTCCTCGTCCCTCAATTCACTAATCTCTGTCATGTTCCCAGACCTATTTTCGTTTCTTATCCTCACCTGTTCGACTTCTCTTACGGGCAAGCCCGTGCTAACTCTTCTCCTCGCTTTATTCTGATGGTTTTGTTAGCCGAATTAGTCAGAAGCATGGGTACGGTCCTTGATCCTTCCACTAGTCACTTCTCCCTCATTATTATCATACCTGTCTGTGGGGATTACCTGATACAACCCGTCATTCAGGGCTCCCTCTACTATAATTTCGCCTTCCCCAGATACAGTGGTTCTAGGGGGCAACTTTATATCTGCCTGGGCTACTACAGGTAGCTGCTCATAATTGTCTTCCCCTAGCAGTATCCTTACCCCGTCCAAGGTCAGAGTGGCTGAGTCGAAACAGATCTGGGCCTTGTGCTGTTTAAGCCAGTCACTCTCCAGAATCAACTCACCACACAAGTCAGGCGCTACATATACTTTCATGACACCTCTAATCCTTGCTAATTGAAATGGCAGCCATGTCATACCCTCTATCCATATTCTGCTGCTATCAGCCTGGCTCAACTTTTCCCTTCTCCCTAACTGTCTATAGGTCCTGGAACTAACCAGTGATACTGATGCTCCAGTATCAACCAGGGCCCTAACCTTCTTGCCTCCCAGCAAGACATTGCAGGTGAAATCTGGCTGCTCTTTTAGCAAATGGTACACTCAGGCCTTCCTTCCATTCCCAAATTCCTTTCTATTTGCCTCCCCTCTGGACCACTGAGAGGCGGTGGCCAGCAACAGTGATTCCTTATTTCTTCGAGGGCCCCTCTGGCTGGGATGGGGTTTGGACGATAGCACCTTTCCACTCTACCCCTCTGTCTCTCCAGTTCATTTCTATCCCAACTGGTTCATCTTGGGGAATTCCTTCCCTTGGGGGGGCAGGTTCGCCTCATGTGGCCTGCGCCTCCACAATGCCAGCATCTTCTCCACTGACAATCGGCCGAAAA
Source organism: Acanthosepion esculentum (assembly GCA_964036315.1). Classification (NCBI taxonomy): domain Eukaryota; kingdom Metazoa; phylum Mollusca; class Cephalopoda; order Sepiida; family Sepiidae; genus Acanthosepion; species Acanthosepion esculentum. The sequence goes on from OZ038497.1 coordinate 67,536,007, forward strand.
ATGACCAACCACTCCACACGTCCAACATTTCAGAGGTCTTGCTCGGACTGGGGCCACCCTGCCTCCTACTCCTTCACGGGTGACCCAGCTGTGTTTCCCGGGCTCTTTGCTTTCCTGGTGGGTGGTAATAGCGTATTAGTTCGCTTAATACCTAATTTACGGTCCCCTGCTGCCGTACACCACAGAGCCTTGTGCCCGTATTCGCCACGGGTCGTACAATTGGGTCCCAGAGACCTGGCATCTCCTCCCCAATTGGTTGGATAGTCCGAGCCCTGTGCCCAGCGTATTTACACGTCCAGCACACTAGCCCATACCGGCCTGGCATGCATTTATAGAATCCATACTGCAAGTCCCATTCTCGTTTATTCGGCTCTGCCTCCAATTCCCAATTTTCCTCTACTTCTTCTTCTGGGTCTCGTGCCCAAACCTGCTCCTTCTTTTTCATTATCTTGATCCACTGGCTACGCTGCCCCTTATTCAGTCCCAAAGTCGTTCACTGTTGCGAGCTGCTTCAATGGCCGCGGCCAGGGTGCTTGGTCCTTCCCGCAGCTCCCTATCACTCAACGCATCCATGTAAACGTCGGCTAACAGGGCCTGTATCGGACCACTGTTTCGGGTCGCCAGCTCCGGGAATGCCAGTGCTGCTAAGCCCGCTATTCTCTCTCCCAGATCCTCCATGGCTTCCCTATCTCCCTGCCGGAGTCTGAACAACTTCCTACCTGCCTCAATGGCCATGTGCTCACTGTCGGACCAGGGCAGACTTCAGCTCTGTCCAAGTTAGGGCAGGGTTCTTCCTATATAGCCCTCCAACATATTTGGACACTGGGCCGGCCACTGCTTCGTATAACAGCAGGAACATCTGGTCTGACAAGCCATATATAACTTGTTTCTTTTGGATCGACAGTATCCATTCCTGCAGCTCCGTTGGGTCGCCCCTAAACGAGGACAGTCTCATGCCTCCAATCAGTCTGCAGAACCCCATCGCCTCTCCCTGGTCATCTGTGATATCTGAGCCTGCTACACTCATCCTAACACCTAATTACTTATTACCTTCCCCTTATTCAACAAGAGACAACTAAAAAAAAGGGAAACTCGCCTCGCACAATATCGACACTCCAATAGCATGCAATGTTGAAGAAATCGCACACAACAACTATACACTGGCAGATTTGCATGCAACAAGCGAACCGAGGGCCAAAACGGTGACTTACCTTTCTCTGCACTATGTTTTCTAGTTCTTTCTTCTTCTCTTTCCAAACCTTTCCGACCGATTTTTAGTCCTTTTTTTTTTCTTTCGGGACAAGGAATTGTGCTCCTCTCTTTCTCTGCGTCCTTGGGAAATCCACGGGTCGGAATCCTGGCACAAGGCACCAATTCTGACGTAGAAACCTTGCCGGCTACAGCTCTGTCCTGTCTCTCCGGTGGTTCTGGCCGAAAAGTAAACCACCTGGTCCTCCTCCGGTGAACTGAAGGAACCACCACCATCCGCCACATTGTGTATTTTTGATCCGAACAGCAGTATTTCGATCCTTCAGGACGAATTAAATGGCTGGGCTCAACGCTGAAAGAAATCGCTATTCGTGCAGAAAAGTTCTTGTCATAACCACAAGGGTACAAGGAAGAAAGAAATAGGCAACACTTTTGGTTCCTGTACAAAGAGCCCTTTAAGGCTACTGTTTTTATGTCACTATCGACGAAATTGCACGAATACAAACTGTCTTAATGAGATTCACTCGTTTGGGTTGGAACGTCACAGAGAGAGAAAGACACAATTATGCCAGTCAAAATTCAGCTGTACTAAGGGAGATAAGTCGTGATTCTTCGTCCGCCCCTCCAATATATCAGTCGGCTTTTCTTAGCTTTGTTGATGAAGTTATCAGGATTCGCACGGGTTCAATTTCTATCTCTGGGTACGATTCGGACTTTTTGATGCCGGCAACCAACTGGCCAGATCAACAGGACCCACTAAGCCATTTCCGCTGCGTTTTCCTTCGTGTTCTCTGATCTGTGATCCCTGATCTGCGACCTCTCCCATTCTCTCTCTCTGCTGCTTCTCTCGCGTTCCGACACGTTCTGATCTGATCCGATCTGATCTGATCTCCGATCTCATCTCCCCAACTCAAGTGTGCAGGCCGCTTATATAGAGAGAGGTGGAACTAAACAGTTTTTAGGCACCGCTCATGAATTTTAATATGCAAATCGCCTTGACCACCATATGTTTCCGCCTGCTCTCCGAAACTCCGCGGGAAAACAGTTTTCAAGTGGTACTAAAATCGGATTTGGACTCCCTGCTGGGTTTTCCGCATACAACATCCACTTAAGCCCTGCAAAAAGCACTTATCTCGTCTGGCTGGATTTCGCCCGGCAGACCACCCAAAATCCAATTCACCATTTACCACAAGCTTTACTTAACGAACCCGTCCATTAATTACTCTGGAATTAATCCACCTAGTTAATTAATAGTTCAATCCCAGAAACAACTAAGTAAAAAGAAAAACTTATTTCTGGAATTACTCCGAAATCCCTTCTACCCAACTAATTAGTACCTTCATCCCAATCCTTCAGAACCGTTGATTAATAAACCCACCTGGTGGTGGTGGTGGGGGGCTCTCTCTCTCTGTTACAAACATAATACAGAGAATAAATCAACAGTCAACTGAAATACAGAATGTTGCATTAAAAAAATTTACAGCACAAAAATTTTTTGTTTCAGAAGTAGTAAGTCACCAGAAAAAAAGATTTAGAAAAATGACATTTAACTCTGAAGCAACACTAGTCAAATTTGATTAACCTCATAAAATGGAGTTTGTGAGCCTGCGCTTGTAGAAGGTTTTTCGAATAATCAACTGCAGGAAGTTCTAATGAATTGAACAACACTGGAGTTGTCAAATTTACCTGCACATTCACAAGGTGTGGAAAGAGCAGTTGAATTAACTAAATCATTGTTCCATTAAATAAGACCTTCATTTACTTCAAATGGAAATTATACTGAACAATTTAGCTATATTATGATGTAATATGTTAGTAGTTTTAGTGTGATTTTCAATAAACAATTTAAATTTAAAACATTTTGTTTTATAAATTGTGCCCAGCAGTATTGTCATGTTATATACACAGTTATTTTTTGTTTTTATTAATTATAGCCTAACAAATGGTGTAAGATCTTATTCATTGATTAGCCTTTTTTATAATCATTTACAATTTTTACAGTCTCACTTATCGAATACAGTTTGAAAGCAAAAACCTGTGGAAATTAGGTATTTCTATACGTTTTTTTTCAGACAATCTTTAAAGCTCACAAATTGGTAAAAACTATGAATATAATTTTTGGTGTTGGTAGTTATCACATCAAACTCTCGCTTTTGCATCAAGTGCAATGTTGATTTTTCTTTTAAAAAATAAAAAAGTGAAAATTCAACTACACTATTGTGGCAGCATGTACCCTGTCATCACCTCTACCTGGTAATTTCTTTTCACTGCTTCCATATCCCCTTTAAACAACCCCAACATGCATAACTTCTAACTACTATTATAGATTGAGCTTCTGGACAGACATGCTCCTAGCACATTTGTTTCACATTCCCTAGCCTCTTCAGGTGTTAATAGTCTTACTAATTAACATCTGACTCTAGCTACATTGAAAGCTATGTTCTTATACCTGGCCACTAATCCTCCCATCTATCAATCAATAAGGAATGGGTAGGTTTACTATTGTAAATACTTGAAAGGTGCTTTTCCTGTCCAACAATGGTAGAGAGACTAATACTAGTAATTTATCTCCATCCGTCAAGGGAACACAGTCTAATGATCCATAGTTGCTGGCAACCTTAACTGGTGAGGCAGTTTTGCTTGGATTTTAAGTAAGAGATCCCTTAGATGTTCTGGGGTCACTATAGTTATAGACAAGTGTCCCAAGGACAACATATCAAACTAGGCTCCCACATGTTCTAATGATAGCAACAATGACTGTGAAGCCTGGTGTAATCGGTTGTTTACAGCTAATAACTGTAATAAACCTTCCCAACTTTCCCAATTGGGTTTTCACTACCTCCGTTATGTTTCAAAATTCCCATCCTAAACCTTGGATGGTTCCTGTTAGCCAATTGATACCTTGCCTGTTCTAATCACATTTAATATTGACAGACTCTCTGTCGCAACTTGAGCCAACTTTTTCTGGTTACCTTCCAACATTTCCAGTTTCCTCTTAATCACCCTTAACTCACTCTCTGATATTTTGTCCCAAACAGTAAATTTTCCATCCTCATTATGGGTATCATTGCTCATTTCTCTCTTTCATAACAATTTTATCTCTTTCAAATAATCACTCATTTCTTTATATTGTTTAATTAGCATCACATTCTCCTGTCCGAGAATAAGTAATAACCTCAAATAACTCCTCATCCATACTTAAGTATCTATCTTCTCACCTGTACTTTGTGCCTGCTCTATCTTGCTTCCCAACTACTTCAGTAACAACTCATAAGCTTTTAAATCAATTATAAAAGTGATCTTCCATTTAGATCTGATGAGTGTTACTCCATTGGTTTTCTTAAATATTGTGTTCTGTGTATGTCCCAGTGCTTCTGTTGCCACCACCGCTATGAAGAGTAATATCATTCTCAATCAAGGCATCCTGCAAAGATAATAGGATTGTCATCAATTAGGAGTGCTTTCCACAGGCACCTTTCCATCCACCACCCATAGGATCACATAATTCCACTCCCACTTTTAAGATGACTAGAGAGACCATTTACTGAGCTCTACACTGATGCACCCTTAGGAGCATGCACTCTCCCAGGAAATACAACTCTGGACCTACTTGGAGAAGTCCCTCACTATTATCTACTTTACTATCTCTGCATGACCTCCTCCCTTAAGTACTACCTCATCTGTTCCTTCCATACTTCACTCTTTTTTAATAGCCTCATTGTTAAGGGTATTTGCTCTTCTTTCTTTCCACCATTCTGACTTTCACTTTTCCTTTTTAATTCTGCTAAAAGTATCTCATCATTCATATTCCATTCTTCTGAATCTCCCTCCAATCCTCATTCCCCCTTTTTAGCTCTGCTAGAGGAATGTGATCGTCTGGATCCCACCTTTCTAAGTTCTCCACTACTGAACCTATCTCTGTCCTATCACTTGTATTTACCCGTGAACTATGAGGGGTTAACCCTATTTCCATTTGTCTTTCATCCCCCTTTATTTCTGCCAATATCAATTGCCGAACCATCTTTTTCCCTTGCTCCTTTGCAGGAACATCCCATTCTTCTATTTCTGCTAGTTTTAGATCACTTGTATGTACCCACTTTATTTTTCCTGCTACCTGGTCCCAGATCACAAAGTTGATTGAATCTGCCTGTTCCACAATTCTATAATAGGGTCTCCATTTTTGGTCTAACTTTCCTTTTCTCATGTGTGCCTTGTAGAACATTGGGTCCCCTACACTTAGTCCTACCTCCTGCCTTTCTTTATTAATTCTCTGATTTCTCTTAATTTGAGCCCTGCATGTCCTGTTCCTGGCTTGCACAAAAAATTTATATTGCTGTTCAATCAATGTCTTGTGAAATTCTTCCCCCACATATTTCCTTCTAGGCTTCAAGTGATTATCTACAGGCAATACAGCATCTTGCCTGAACATCATATAGTAAGGGGAAAACTTACTACTGCCACCAGAGCCTGATTCAATACTAAATCCCAGTTTTTATTCTCTCCCTCAGATAGTTTGTCTAACACGTCTCCCAAGAATGTGTGAAAACGTTCCAAAATCACATAACCTTGCAGATGGTAAGGTGATGTGGTTATGTGATACATATTCAAGCTTTTCATGGTATGGGCTATCACTTCATTCGCATTCTCTGGTCCATTATCATTCACCAGTAGATTAGTAACTGTCTGAGCAATTTTGTTTTTTACAGCAAATGCCTCCACTCAATTTGTTAGCCAGTCTATGAAACTCACTATATATAAGTTTCCTCTGGATGTGTACGTGTAAGGCCCTGTCACATCCATACTGATTTTTTTCAAAGGGTTATGAGAGTATTTCAGTCTCTATCAAAGGAGCAATGTTGTTCCTTCCACTTCTTGCCTGGCAGGTCATGCAACTAGTTACATTCTGTACATGCCTGGCCAATATTACTTTCAACTAATTAGTTTAAAGTTTTCATCTATGCCTGCATGTCCCATCTTCTCATGACATTGCTTTAACTCTTGGTTCTACAGGCTCTTAAGCACAAATAACCTCATTCTTGGGCTTTCATCATCGGTAGATACATAATAAAGCAAGGTTCCTTTTAATCTGATATTTATTAGCTTTTGCACCTGTTAACCCTTCACTTTCCATCGCCTCTTTACATGATCTTAGTTCCTTGTCATTCTTATATTCTTTCACTATTGACTCTTTTGACATACTAACTTCCTCTTTTCTATCTTCAGAATGACCCCATTCTGGTCTCTTTCTTAGTCTATGGTAGTTGAATACATTTATTTGGTAAGCCTTATCATCTACCTTGGGTTCTACTGTTAATGACTCTTGTTCTAGCTTCTTAGGAATTCATGATAGCAAATCCTTGTACGTATTTTCCTTCCCTGTCAAATACTCTATTTGATCATTATAACCACTGTTTTAATGCCCACTGCTGAATTTTCTTATTCATCCATTCAGTCTCAAACAGACACTGTAATGGTTTGTGAGCTGTTTTAATCACAAACTCTGCTCCGTCCAGATAATAATTCAACTTTTGCAAGGCATACACAATAGCATAGACCTTCTTCTCAATAATGGGCCATCTCTACTGAGTTGGAGAAAGCTTGTGAGATAAATAAAATTAGAATTTCCTTCATTTCTCCTGCTATTAAGCTGTCCTGCATCAGTGTACAAGGTCATTGGTAGGCCAACAGAAGTACTGCTTTTAATTGCTCTTTTAGTACATCAAAGGAATGTTGGCACTTTGTGGTCCATTTAAATTGGGCATATTTCTTCACTAGATTTATCAGGTGCATGACTATTCTCAAGAATCCTGGAATAAATATCATAATGTATCCAATGGCTCCAATAAATCCCATAAGTTCATTCACTGTATACAGTTCTGGCATGGATCTTATCACTTCTACCCTGTCTGTCAAATTTGACTCTATTCTTATTAATGACAAAACCCAAATAATTGGTTTCATCCTTAAGGAACTGGCATTTTGGCAACTTTAGCCCATGCTTTCTCAAGCAGTCAAATACAATTTGCAGATGCTGGAAGTACTTACTTGGGTCCTTGGAAAATACCCGTATGTCATCAATATAAGCCATTGCAAATTCTTCAATCCATTCAACACTATTGATGTTAATTGTTGGAGCTCCAGCTAAGCCAAATGGCATGATTCTGAAAGGGACCGTTTGACAAACAAATGTTGTTTTCTCCCTATCTGGTTTATCCACTGTTACCTGCTGTGAGATCAAACATGAAAAAATAGGTGGCCTTTCCAAGCAATGCCAAGATGTCATCTATGAGTTGTAACAGGTAGAAGGCTTGGTGATCTTGTTTAGAGCTCGGAAGTCAACTCAAAATCAATGACCTCCATCCTTCTTATCCACCTATGGGGAAACTCTACAGTGATTGTGACCTCTCCACAATCCAGCATTTCTTGCACAGCTTGTTCCACTAACTCTCTCTCTCTTGTGTATGGGCATCCTATAGGGCAGGCCAAAATGAGCTGTGGCAAGTTTCAGGTAGGCCACAGAAATTTTATAATTTTTACTGGGCCACTGGGATAATATATGGACTGTAGCTTATTGTATGGTTCATAGAGCTTTTATTGACTACTAGTCCTTAAATTAATGAAATTAAATGTATGTAAATAATTTTAATATATTTAAATTATGAAAATTTACTAATTACTTAGTGTTTGAATAACTTTTAATTAGTCTGACATTGAAAACACTATTTTTTCTGAATGTAGAAAGAAAATTACACCATTTCAGTTTTGTGAAAATCTTGCTCTATTCAGATTTTGTGAATGTACCATTATATGTTTATAAGTGGATATATCCATAAACTCTTATTAATGGCTTATTAATATTTAATTAGTATTTGAATTATGTTCAAGAAAAAACAATATATATGTATTTAGATATTAGATAGTTATCATTTTTTTTCCTGACATTACTCCATGGCTGATAAGAAACTGTTGACAATACACAAGCAAGTTTTTAGCATATGGTTTTATAGGGTCTCCAAACAATATAACAAAGCTAATGTGTCTCTTATGTCTGACAGAACTTTCTAATGATAGTATTCATTCAAGTAAACTTAAATATCATCTGAAGATAAGAAAGATAAGAAAGACAAATCATTAGATTATTTAAAACAACTGTGATGATTTCCAAAGAACTCTTATTCATTATTCAGCAAATATCAGGATAAAAAAAGACAAAGATTTAATCGCATCTTATACAATTTTGAAACTAAAATTTTAAAACCACATACTGTTGATTTGTGCCTTCCATATCTGTGGCAATTTTTACAGAGTCTCCAACAAATTACTGATTGTATTTGATTTTGCAACAATACAGTATCAAGACACATCGATGATATGGCAGGAGATATATGAAAATCAAATAGTTGTACTTTTACAAGTAAGGAATTTCACATTATAGATTGATGAAACCCTTTTACCTAATAATCAAGCCATTCTTATGGTGTATGTTAGGTTTTTTGATGATGAAAGTGAATGCTGAGAGGAAATGCTTTTTGCTCGTAGGTTTGTGACATTCTAAAAGAGTAACAACTTTTAAAGAAGTATCAGACTATTTCAAAGAAAAAATATTCCAATGGGTAAAATCATAGCATGTGCAACTGATACTGCTGCTGCTATGATAGGTAGATACAGGGAGTTTAGAGCATGTTGAAAAAAAATTGTTTCAAATGTATTTTGCGTACACTGGTTCATTGACGACATTTAGCTGCAAAAAATTTGGGTGGGCATTTGAAAAATGTTCTTGATAATGTAATAAAGGTTGTCAACCGTATCAAGTCAAATCTGCTACAAGATTGTCTTTTCCATCAACTTCGTGCTGATAATGAAGAGTTTAAAAACTTGATTTTGCATACAGAGGTTAGATGGCTTTCTAAGATCACATTTTTTTTTCTTGAGTGGCGGCAAGCAAAAGCCATATGGTATTTGTGGGACTTTTGGCATGAGAGAGAAAATTATCCAGACACAGGTGGCGAGGAATGTTATTATTTACTTTACCAAAGTGTCGCTTTCAGACGCCAAGACATTGAGTAGCAATAATGGTGAATATAAAATTTTGGGCATGAGAAAAGATAGCATGGAAGAATTGTGATTTGGTGAGATAAGGAATTTAATTTCTCAAGAAGCCAAGGGTTCCAGTATAAGCTAACTTCACGAAGGGACCAGATGGCAAACTTTGACAGTGATTGATGGAATTGGTAAAGAGTACTGGCTGAGTGGATTCTGGGTGACCAAAAGATATGATAGATTTTAAGTGGCAATGTGGGATTCATAACAATTTTGGCCGATGGGAAAAAGGAGAATTTTGTAAACAAAAATTCTGGATTATAATTTTAAGGAGGCCAGCTTAGCCACACCTGCACGTCCGGGATGCCATTGGTCGAGTGGTAGCAATGGTGATAGGTGAATGGATGAGAAGGATGGAGAAGTTATTAACGCCCACTGAAGGGATTGGTACGAGATATCAATGTGAGAGAGGAAGAGTCTAGGAGGATAGCTCTCCTCCGACCTTCCTTCACAGACGAGGGAGACCTCTCCAAAATGGAAAGTGATTAATTTTCCAAAAATGCGAAGTAATCAATTTTCCTGGCCTGACAACAAAAAGATTTCTTGTTGGGAATTGAGATTTACTGAGAACCCCAGGTTGCATCTGGCCCTGCACCGTGTTTTGGCCGGTACCCATATAAACGAGCATCCTCGGGCCAGTTGGCTTTGGAGTTAGTCAGAGCTTAACCAGACTGTTGCCTCACAGAAGCTGACCAAGAGATTCTACGACCTCCAACTTTGCCTATCCTACCAATAGCAAGTTATACTGATGAATGAATCAAAGCCAGCACCTAAGAACTAAATCAGTTGACTTAAGATACCAAACTTGCTTGAAACGTAGAAGTGTCACATTCTGTAGAAAACGTGCTGGGAGAGAAACACACTCCTGTATATAACAGAAGAATAAAGTTAATTTGTTATTTCTTAACATACTTGAACCTATTGGGTTTTTCTTTTATTTGCTTCTTTTTCTTTACGCTTGTGCGATATCACCTTCAGTCTGGATTCAGCTTACACTACGTCCTGACACCTGATTGATCTCGTCTACCTAAAATCAAAATCACAACGTGGGTAGGTTAGACTTGAGATTGGAGCAGTTGCTCCAGTAAACAGATGTTGGAAGTGAGCTGGGAACGACGCAGCTGGTATTGAACTGGTTGCAGCTGGTGTAACGCCGTTAGCATCAACGACCAGAATTCGACCCTGGACGGGCCAGTGTCACATATTGGTACCCTGACCAAGGGATTCCGCCGGGCAGCAACAATCACCAATCGACCTGGACACAGGCTGGTGACAGCGACTAGGAGTTAACCCCAAAACACCGGTGGAAGAAACATTACAGCTTCATGCCACGACTGGGAGCTGACCACAGGCCAACAGCTCAGTGTCACAACACTATCTCCCTACATCTCATCATATGACCATTCCTTCCAACATTTCACTTTTTCCTTAGTCTTCGCCTCATTCATCTGGGTGACCCTCCCTTCCATCCTACTCATTTTTTCTTGGGTAAACCCTTAGCTTTTGTCTCTTGGGTGGGGTGCTTTCCTTTCAGGGTTGAAGGTAATATTCCATGTTAGCACTGCCTGCCCATGTCCCAATCTTTCGCATTTACTATATTTGGGTTTACTTTAATCCACCGCTTCTGGAAGCAACCCTTGATTGGTGGGACACTCCTTAGCCCTATGAACATCTCTGCTACACACAAAAACACATCAATCCATAATGTCCTGGAGTGGAGATGTACCATCCATCTCACAATGACCAACTTCCCTTATTGGAAGTCTCTTTTTCCCAATCTGCATGTTCCAGAGGACAATTTAACTTGACATGTCTATTTTTTTCACACCCATGGCATACCTGCAGCAATGCAGGTATGCGATGGGTGTGAAAAACTCACCCCTAATGGTTAGTCGTCCTAATTAAGCAAATATGCTCTCACTAGCACATACCTCCTCAAATGCTTCCTTCAAAATCACTAGCTACCTTCTAGCTACATCTTCCCTTAACTGAGGATTTCGGAGAGAGTCAGTAAAATAATCTACCATCTGAAACCGTAAGGTCAGGTCAGATCTATTTCCTGGATCTGGGGAAGCTACCTCCACTAATGATCTTTGACATCAATTCCACTGGAGTCTCATCATCCTTCTGCTTAATCCCTGTCAATACTCACGTTGCTTCTGTGGCCAGGCTACTAAATTGGTTACTAAGTTTGGACTGCAACTCTGACCAGGTTATCTGTTCGTTTTCTTTCAATAGTGACATCACAGTCAGAAGCTTTGTTCTTGCTATAATCAAGTGCCAGAGTGACCAGCTCCACGTTGGTCATCTCATATATTATGGCCTTTTCGTTGAGGGCTCACAGCCAGGCTTTGTCAGCTCTGCCATCAAGGTGAAGCAGCCTGTGACATTCATATTCACTGTTAACCGATTGGGAGCTTGTCACACACACAATATATCCTCTTTTTTTGACAGAATCTTTTGCTGCCATTCTACTCACTAGCTGATCAAAAAAGAAAAAATTAGGAAATCAACAATCCAAAGACAACCCTCAGTGATACACAACTGACCAATGTTTCTTTTAGTTAAAACAAAATGAACAGGAGACAATTCAGTTTTTAATTATATGTTTACATATGGATGTGCTTAAAATGTCTTTGGCCCAACCCTCTCTCAAAATCTGATGAAAAGAGCCAAGCATTAGAAATTTGTTTTCTGCAAGAGTTTCATGACTAGGTTTATAACTTTTTAGCACCCCTTATATATATTTTGCATCAATGACACTTTATTTGTCATTTTTACTATTACTTTTCAACAATAACATTTTTTATGATAATTTTTATAAGTTACTTTCATATGAAATATTTAATACTGATTTTTCTCATAATTTTACTTGTTGCAGGCCAATGGAGTTTTTAAACTGCAGCCAACCACAAGATTTAGAAGAAAATGAAACAGCTAGACTTCTCCTTGGATATGGCTGTACAAAGGCAGGGCACTTCAAATTTTCTTATGTTTCTGATTTTTTGTTGTATACATTTTTTTAAATTCTGATTTGAGTGTATTAGTAACGTTTTCACATAATTTTAAATTTTCTAAAATATATATTTTACGTTAATGCATGAAATTGGAAGAATTTTTAGGATCAGAAAAACAAATTATCAATCTTACATTTTTCATTTTTTTTTTTCAGTTGGAAGCAAAAATAATTTTTGTGTGATTGTGTTTATTTTCAAGTTTAAGCATATAATTTTGTTCTAGATGGGACACTCCTTTTGGACATATTTATAAATGAAAGAACCAAAAGTGGTGTTTAAGGCCCTTTAATTAACATATCCTATTAAGAACCATAATAAAAATTGATGGTTTTTGGAACACAGATTTGTTTTCCGGTTGCAAGTCTTCAAATCAAAGATTACTTGCTTTTAACTGCAACCTAATTTGTGACAACAAAATTGTCCTGTCTCTATGACATTCATATTGTCCAGAGCACATAACTCTTTATCCTTTCATTATTAAGGTGTAATATTTTGACTTTCATGTTCATGAAATTGTGGCTGAACCAACAAAATGTCATAATTGGTCTATTTGCATATAATTTGTTGTCCTATTGTTTGTTGCAAAATATGCTGTCTGGAATATCTGGTATAGATCCCATTTTTAACCAATCACCTGGATATTTTTTATTCTAGTCTCAATAAAAATATTTTCTAAAAATAAAATTTTAAAAAAATTGATAGGTGCTATGCTTTTATTATTAAGAGTATTGTTTTTGTTAAGTCATCTATTTTTTGTTATTTTACAGTGGGGTGGCCGTCGATATGAAGATGTGCAGAAAACAGCTGTTTGGTGTACAGCTTTAGAAGGTGTAGAATGCTTTGGAAACAGAAAATTTCTAAAAGATGGTTTTCCATGTATCAAGTAAGGAATGATATTTTAGCTTTTCACATAATTTTTATATTCATAAAACAGCTTGCACATTAATTTTTTCATTTGTATATTCAGAATTAATCAACTTTATTGTTATAGGTATTGTTATAATTACATATTAAGATGTTGAAGAAAAGTAGAGATTTTTCTATTTCAAATGAATTCAATGGTAGGTCCTATGTTAAATTTCTTTATGATGTCTAGTAGATTTTCATTGTGAGGATATATTAGAACATCATCTATATATCTGAGACAAGCAGAGTTTTTAGGTATGTTGTATTTAAATGGGCCAGACTCTAAAAATTCTAGGAACAAACAAGCTTATTGGTGATCTCATAGGTAAACAAAATCTTTTACTTTTTGAAATTTTTATTGAAAGAGAAGCAGTGGTTAGTGATTAGTTTACATATTTGTATAATTTTATGAACAGGTAGAGGAAATTTTTCTTTGGATTTTTGAGGTGATTACTTAATATGTTGAAAAATGTAATGGGTATATGTGTATAATGATTTGATTTCTAGGCTGGCCATAAACTTGGTTTCCATGTTTGTTTCTTATCATCTGGATGAGGTTACCAGTGTGTGTTGGATTGATGGTGCCTAAAAACGGAGTTAAGACTTTTGCAGTTGCTTTCATTAGTTTTGGTGGGGAGGGGCACTGTTGATGTCGTGACAGCCAGAAGCTGATGTGGCCTACTGACATGAAAATTCTCATGCATGTGCAGGAAGGGTGGCATCAAGGATTTTGCCCATGCAACATTATTGTTGGTGGGGAAAAATAGTCAGAGCTAACCTATTTTGCTTTTATTAAAGCTTCATCAGGCAATGAGATATGGAGAAGAAAGAAAGAAAGAAGAAAAAATTCTAGTATTTAAAATTTTTATGTTTGTTTTTAATTGATTAAGCAGACTTCATGTACATTTGTCTCGTCAAGCAGTGTCTGTATGCATAATTTATGTCTGTAAATGTATTATAATTCTAGTTTGTCTATGCAGGATGATGTATATTTGTTTGTGTGTGTCCAGTAGGTATTTTTATTTATGCTTCGTGGTTGTCCTCATGTTGATTTGAGAATATTTTATGTAACACTGGTTGTAGTAGTAGCAGAGGGTAGACATCTTTGATTCTTTAAGTATGGATTTTATAAAAGTTGATGTTATATAGTCTGTTTATAGATGGTAAATTATCAGAATTCCCTTGAAAAGGAAAGTAGTCCTTGTGAGAGACCATTCTTTTTGAAAGACAAAATTGTGTAGTAATTGCTAATAATAGTTTTATTATCCTGTAGTGAACTACTGCAGAAGGCAAAGAGGCTCTCAGGGTTGCATGCATTTTTTGCAACAGTCAATGTAACACTAGAAAAAATGGCTTTCCTCCAGGATGAAAACAGATTTAGGAGTGTCTCACATGTAACATATCCCAAAAGGAAAAATAGCAGCTTTAAAAGTCATGCATTTAAAACAAAGGTTTCAGTTGGATAGTCTCTCACAAGAGTTTCTTTTTACATGTGCAAATTTTGACTGTCAATCAAGCTATAAAGAGGTAACAGATAGAAGTGTGACTGCTGGAGCGAAAAGGAGACACATGCTGCAGTGTTAGAGGATTGTTTGACTTCAGGAAACTGATTACAGAAATTGATTACAAGCCAGAAGAAACTGTTACAAACCTTATTTACATACCAGAACAATCTTGTGATTTGAATTTATTTTCAGCTAAAAGGTTTACCTGTCTGATATCCAATTCAACAGATAAATAGGCCAAAATAAATGGTGTGAAAACTTTCCCCAAATGACTTTTGATGAAAATAATCTTCTCATGAAAGTTACAGTTAAAAGAAATATGAGTAAACCAGTAAACAAAAAAAAATACCTCCACCTTTTTTGTTCATAGGTCTGTGGCAAACCAATGTACCTCTATAACAATTCAGACATTGATCTTGAGGGATTGGACATCATCACTGTATTTTCACATATACGTATAGGTTTCCTACATTACAAAAGTATTCCTGATGGCGCCACACAGTGATAGGAATTGCTTTGGAAAATTTTGTATATCTCACAGCAGAATTAAATTCCACTGTGAGACCACGGTAACTTTTTTCTTCAGGATTCAGATGGAAATTACAAATATGAGAGAAAACTCAAAAATGAAATCACTAACACCATTGTCATACTCAACTATGGGTTTATTACAATGATATATGTATATGGATGCATAACATTAGTTAGCCTCTATTCAATTGAAGAGTGGCCTGAGGCAGTGATATTACTTTGATACTATACTTCAAATAGTAGTCCTTGGTGGGAACATATAGAAAGACATTAATTACCTCTCTTTTGTGTAGGTCTCATTGCTAAAAGCTCTTTATGTGTTTGTTGGGAGCTTTGCAGCAATAGCATGAATTTTATCTGCAGTCAACAAGAGCCAGAATGAAAACAGAAGTCAGAAACAATCATCTGCCAAATGATTCAGCCTAGACCAGACTGAAATGTTGGCCATTATTCTAGCAATGAAATAACATAATTTTTGCAGAATGAGATTAACCCAGATAAGATTTCTTAAAACAATCCCAGCTAGGTAAATTTTGAGAAAGCACAAACCTGTCAGCAAGTCATGTCTTTGTAGGTGTGTAAGTCTGGGAACCTCTGTTTTACTGCTTTTTAGTTAAGTTCTCCCATGTTTCAATTCTCTCAGGACCTTCATTCATCTCATATCTCAATCTTGTTCTCAGTATTTCCGTCTTCCATTTTCAACTAGATCCTACCTCAAATCACCATTCTATTCCTTCTTTCTGCACTCTGTTTGAGATGTTATCACCTTCAGCTGATAAAGCAGAATGTTTTGTTCATAAATTCTCTTTCACATCTACTTTTAACTTATCCAGGGTATCTTTGCCTGAGTCTTTATTAAGTGATATGCATATAACTCTGTCCATGATTTCTACTATCATCTCTAAACTGAATTCCCACAAAGCATGTGAACTTGATGATATCCTTGCAATAGATCTTAAGAAATGTTCCCCTGAACTGGTTTCTGTTTTATAAACTCTGCAATAAATGACTTGCTCTTCTTGTAAATCCTTTTCTGTTATTCCAGTTTTTAAGAACTCAGGCTATGGTATTTCTGGACAAATTTTTGATCTGATTCAATCTTTCTTACCAAATTGTGAAATGTCATTTGTCTTGAATGGCCACTCTTCTAGATCTTTTTGCATTAATATGGGTATCCCCCAGGGTTCTATTCTTGAACCTGTGTTGTTCGTAATTTTCATCAATGAAATCCCAATGTCATTAGTTCTCAACTTGGTATCTAGGCTGATGACACAACTATTTACTCCTGTATTAATATATAATTGGTTCGATAAGTTCAAATTAACAGCTGACCTAAAAATTACATACAATCTGTTGTTAACTGGGGCAAGAAATGGCTCATTAATTTTAATGCCTTCAAAATGAAAGCACATTGTCTTAGCAAACCTTTTTTGCCTTTCATCAGCATGGCTGATGCTAACATCTAGGAGATTGACTCATTGCACCTTCTCAGCTTAACATTTCTCTGCTGCCATAAAGTGGAAAGATTGTATTGAACTAATTGCTAGGTCTGCTGCTAGGAAAGTTGGTTCTGAACAATTTTTCTCACTAGAATCTATCTTACACATTTATAAGTTTACTATTCTTGCTGCTACATCTGGTCTGGGGCTTCTACGATATATTTAGAGATTCTTGCTAAATCCAAAGAATCTGCAATATTGTTGGTCCTAACCTGGTATCTTGGCTTCAGTCACTTTCCCACCACTGTAACATAGTTTCCCTGTACTTTTTCTATAAATGGTAATTGTTCTGAGGATCTTTCCTCTTTGGTACCTTGACTTTACAATCTTAAGCACAGCACTAGATTGGCAGCTAGTTTCCATCATTTTACAGTTGATATGGCCAGATTTAACCATAAGTTCTATCCTGTTTCTTCTCTTGCACTTCTTGCTTGTAAAACTCTCTTATGGCTTCTTGTTTTTCAGTTAAATTTGATCTTCATAAATTTAAATATCAATCATTATCTTTTGATTTCTTAATTCTTGTTCTTTTATTATTCTCTCTCTCTATGTTGTCTTATTCTTACACACTCAGTAACCCCTCTTACTTCTTAGTAGCTTTATTGCCTTCCTTGGGGTGCAATGATAAAAAAATGTTTAAATATGAAAACTTAAAAAGAAAAATCAAATTATATAACTTTATAACAATTATATCTTGGGTTAGGTTGTAACCATATACAGTTACAGTGTTAACACTTTCTGCACCAATATTGTGTTGAAAGATCTGCAGAAAAGAATGTGATGGAGTTATCACTATGATATGAGGTCAAATGAAGGAGTGTAAAAGGTCTTGGTTGAAATGACATCTAACTGGTTTGGCCCAGTCTCATACAAGTATTTTTGGTAAATTTTGAAGTACAGAAACTGGAAAGGCACTTGGTAACAATTGTAAGCTGGGTTTATAATTACAAATCATACAACATTAAAAGTTGCTGAACTGGAAATGAGTGGTTGGGAAAATGAGATTAGGTGATTGTATTTACAATTAATTGACCCAAAGTTGTCGAGTGTAGAGGAGATAGCTTTTGGAGAAACTCAAGGAAGAATAGTTTCAGGACAGCAAGGCAAATGGTTATAGTAGTGGGCTTTGCAATTCCATCTGTTTCTCTCTAGTTTTTCACATATCATAATTTTTATTAGGTATCCCAAACTATTTTCTTTTCAATATATCTAAAAGCTTTTCCTGTTGACATATAGAGCTTAACAAAACATAAAAAAAGGTACCAAATTTATGTTGCCAGCTCAATTAGTTATCAATCAGTTATGACCATTCCAAATTTGTTGGGTTTTCTGTCTTGAGTGCGATTAGGCCAGAAGCCCATTTTAACAGTGTATTTGTGAAGATGCAGGTTTTGAACAAGTGAAAAATCATTATAAATGCAATGTCAGTAAGTAATAAAAGAAATACAGTACTAATGGAATTAATAATCATTAGATAAGACCAACTTAAATGAGTGGGGTGGAGAATCACATTTCACCCTAAAAACAATGCAAAAATAACACGGGGAAACAATTTTGACCATTCATATAAATTTCAATTCTACTGTTAAATCATTGAAACTTCTTAATAAAAAAAAATTTAGCTGTATGTTTCATAGCATAGTAGAGATTAAGCTAAATTTTCACAAGAGTACATCAGTAAAATAACTCTTATTTCACCATGTAGGCAGATGCAAAATTTGATAGTAGGACAAAAAATATACCTTCTTGAGCTTAGTATAAAAAAAAATAGTATCTGGTGGAGGTACAAGCCTGAAACTTTATTCATTTTGGGATGAGGAATGGTTATTTTGTCTATAATATTAAAAGTTTTTCTCATGTATTTAATTTTTTTTTGTTTGTTTTTTAATTTTGTAAATTTATACAATTTTTGACTTGCCCCCAAATGACTGATAACATCAAAACTTTGAAACTTATTATACAAAAGGAATCAGTGGTCAATTTTTCAAACAACTGCTTATTTTACAACTAAATTTTTAAATTAAAAAAAAAAAATGAAATTACTAAAACTACATTTATTGGAACTGATGAAAAAGACTTTCTGGGCAGTTTGAATGGTCCTACTGCTCTTCCTCTCCTAATTGTGATATGCAATCTGAATGTCTTTATAGGCTTCTATACACTATATTTCTGGAACATTCTAGATTCTACCATCACTTGAAACTGGTATTGCACCTAAGTCCCATCTAAAGTCAAAAGTTGACTCAACCTGTACAATGTCACCTACCAAAGGCCATCAGAAATAATTGTTTCTAGTTGGAGCTAGAAACTTGATTATTGCACTAATTGGAGATGTAATGTCAATAACTTGGCCTATGTAAAAACTCATTGAATATCACTTGATATGGTTTTTCATCACAGCTACCAGCATTAGTCACTGTCTTCAAGTATCTGTGATGTAATTTCAACTACAAAAAAAAGATCATGAGAAGAATCTAAAAAAGTTCTTATGTCATCTTCTCCTTTAGTGGCTAAAATTTTCTTGGCTGTGCTAAATGTTTGTTGAAATTGCTTTATCAATCTTGATTGTTCCATCCTTGTTTTAGGATAGAGTTTGCAGAACCACACAAAAAGCTGCAAGTAAAAACATATAATTATTATATCACAAAAAATATAGGGGAGAAAAAGATTTTGCTAAATAATAATTTTTTTTTGTTAAAAGCGTCATCTAAACCTGTGAGCTCTTTGCCTATTTAAATGCTTTCCTCATTTACCTCATGGTCTTTAAAACCATAAAAGTTGCAGAAGTTGGGCTATAGATGAGACCTCACCAGAACTGCACTCAGATTGATTACTAGGTGTTACTACCAACCCATTACCCCCCACCACCACCACCACCACCTATCCAACACTGATTTCTACATTCTTTTCATCACGCTGTTTTTAACTGTATCAGCAACCTTTTTGTACATTGCAAGGAATTTGGGGTCTTCTTTGCCAGTCTCTTCCACTTACAAAAAAACAATCTCTCAGAATGTCTAGTTGATTATCAGATGATTTAAATATTTGCCATAAGTAAATGTAACTGTTAAAAACCTAAATCTCCAGGCATGAAAAGCACTAAAAAAAATTGAGATCTGTGATATCAGGAAAAGCAGAAATAAAAAAATTTTTTACAAAAAATAAATGTTTTAAATTTTTAAATTTTAGACTTTTGCTTTATAAAGAAAAAATACAAATAAAAATTTACATAAAAATAAATGAACTGAAAATTTTAAAGTCATGTTCTTTTTTCAAATGGCAAAGCTTGCTCTTGAATTCTTATTGTTGAATTAAGTGTTAAAATTTTAAAAATATGCTTAAAAGTAAAAATTTCCATAACATATAACCTACTTTTAAAGTTAAAAAAGTAATATTTACTAATTACCAAAAACTAATTATTTTGTAAGAAATAAATTTAGTAGAAAAGTAAAAAATATTTTCCGATGCTAAAAGTAAAAAAAATCTTCCATGAAATATCAATTTAAAATAAAAGAAATTAGTTTAATTTTAGAAATGTCATTTTTTGCACACACGTAACAATAGGAGTTCAACTGAAAAAATATGAAAAATGAAAAAATATATCCTATCCTATATATATATATATTTTATTTTATTTTTTATAAAATGTATCAAGTTTAACTAAAATTAACTTAAATAAATGTTCAATTTAATCCGTGTAATTAGGAGCTAATCCCCAAAATTAGTTAATTAGTAAATATAAAATAGACATTTTTAAAATTACAATACACAAATTTTTAAAATTACAATTACACAAATGTGAAATTTTATAAGAATAAATTATAAATATATACATACATACATTTTAAAATTACAAAGGTTTATTTAGTTTTTTACTTACACTAAGTTCCCTATTTTTTTTTTTTTTTTTTTAATGGACAAATGAGTGCACAAAATTTAATTAAGATATGTATTTCTAGTTCATTTTTTAATGCTTATTTATTTACACAATAAGTAATTTACTTTATACAACTTTAGAATAAATATAAGAAAAAGATTTAAACTCAACTAGAAACTCTGAAAAATGATGAAAAATGTCAGACTTAAATGCTCTGGGCATACTGGCCAATGCACCCAGCGATTCAAATTTAAAAAAAAAAAATTTCATTTTATATTTGCTCGCACTTCGAATTGGACAGGTGATATGAAACCAAGGAAAAAACAAAACATAAGAAGGTGCAATTTTGTTTTTTGTAAGATATTTCATCTATTGAAGTTTTGAAAAAATTTTTGTGGAAAATAACCTCAATTTTAATTTTAATTTCATCAAATCGATGAGCATCCTCTTTTCTTTAAGATGGGACTATTTTGATATGTGTAGGAACACATAACTCAGAGCACAACAAATTTCAAAACATAGGCATAAAATATCTCTGATTTTAAAATAAAGAAAAAAAATTGCCCATCACTGAAACGTGACCTCATTTAAAGAGATCTGGTATAAAATCTAAAAGAAAATCAAAGGACATAAATTTTCCCATTGTAGGAAAAAGCCCAAAAGTAAAACGAAAAATAAAAATGTTGTCCATTTTACAAAAACCTGTTGAGTCAATAAAAAGAAAATATATAAATGTTTGACTAAATAATAAAAAAGTCAAATTTCAATTAGACACACGTTCAGACTTAACAATAATAAATGCTGAAACCTGGAAAAGAATACACAGACCAACATTAATTACTTCTAAAAAAATCGTCAAAGGGGTGACAGGAAGAAAATTAAAATTCTTGGGTGAAATTGTCATAAATGTTTTTTTCTTAGGAAAAGAGAAAAAATTAAAACCATATGTCATAGATTGATCACTAAATCTATTCTGTACAGACTGGATGGAATCATTCAATCTGTTCAATGTACCAATAAACATGTTTTGTAAATGGATTGTCAACCAATACGAAAAAACTGAAAAGGGAACTCAAATCAAATTTTCCTGAGATTTTTTTGGATGATCTTGGATTTTGCTCAAAAGTAAAAGTAAAATTTGAATTAAAAGATGTGACACCAGTATTTCGACCAAGAAGGCAAGTACCTTTTGTGGCATTGGAGAACATTGACAAAGAACTTGAACAGCTGGAAAAATTGGGTGTTAATCGAAAAAAATGATAATAGTCCCTGGGTAAGCCCAACTGTATATGTAAAAAAGAAAAACAAGGGTTTGTGCAGATTATTTGACAGGACTAAATGACTGCTTGAAACAAACTAATTATCCTCTCCCATTGACAGACAGAATTCTTGCACAATTAAATAGGTAGTCAAATATTTTCAAAGTTGGATTTATTGGAGGCCTATCTGCAAATACCAGTTGATGAAAAGTGTGCTGAAATACTATCAACATGCACAAAGGGCTCTATAAATTTAATAGACTACCTTTTAGAATAAAGGTAGCACCAGCAATATTCCAACAGGTGATGGACACCATGCTCAGTGGGTTAGACTTTGCAATAGTATATCTCGATGATATATTAATAAAAAGTAAAACCTGATAAGAACATGCAAGACATGTAAAGGAAGTTTTCAAAAAAATAAGAGAGTTTGGATTTAAGCTGAGTATTGAAAAATGCAAATTTTTTTTACCAAAATTCAAGTATTTGGGATAGATTATAGATGAAAAAGGTAGGAGGCCTGATCCTAGTCATTCGAATGCAATAAAGAACATGCCCACGTCAACAAATGTATCATCCCTACAATCATTTTTGGTGTTAGCAAATTATTATAACAATTACATTCCAAAGATTCACACATTAAGAGCACCATTAAAAAAAACTTCTTAGAAAAGACATAACATGTAACTGGTTGGACAATTGTCAAAAGGCTTTCGATAACTTAAAAACAACATTGACATCGGACCTAACTCACACATTACAACCCTAATAAAGAGATTAAAGAGATTTATGTTGCTAGTAATCTGGTTTTAGGGGCCATACTCTTACACAAAGAAAAAGAGGGTCAGAGAAAGGCCGTACATCATGTTTTGAGGACTTTGCTTCTGGCAGAAATGAATTATTCACAAATTAAAAAAAGAGGGCTTAGGCCTGATATTTGCTGTTAATAAATTTCACAAATACATACATGGAAGAGAGTTCATTCTTCAAACTGATCATCACCCTCTACTGTCTATATTCATCTCGAAAAAAGGAATTCCTACACATTCAGCTAATCGCCTACAAAGATGGGCAGCCATCTTGTTAAATTACTCTTTCAAAATGGAGTTTTTACCATCTAAGAAAATAGCACACTTGATGCTTTGTCTAGGTTAATTCCAAAAATAAGAGAACCATTAGAAGAGAGAGTTATTGCTTCACTGAGTTCAGAAATGGATATTAAAAATGTTCTGTATAACACAGTAAAAGAACTACAAGTTACTTTGGAAGAAATAAGGTTCAAAGCTAAATTTGTTAATTTTATTACAGAGAAAAAGAATGAGATAATGGACCAGAAGAAAAATAAAGGAAATAATGTTTTTTCTATATGTAACGGTATATTGTTGTATGGAGATTGGATGGTAATACCAGCAGTTTTAGCAAATAAATCTTGAAGAATTTTTGTATCAGACATCCTGGAATATCAAGAATGAAAGGTCTCATGAGGAGTTATGTCTATTGGTATGGCATGGACAAAGAAATTGAAAATCTGGTAAAAATTTGCAAAAACCATGTGTCGGCAGCTAAGGTGCCACCTGTGAAATTCAATCTCTGGCCAAAAACTGATATGCCATGGTCTGACTATGCCGGCCCAATAAAGGGGCCTTATTATTTTATTGTGGTAGACAGCTTCACAAAGTGGCCAGAAGTTTTCAAATGTAAAATGCTAACTAGTAGAGTCACAATAGATTTTTTACACAAATTATTCACCAGATTCAGCATGCCAGAGACTTTCATGTCTGACAACAGTTTTCTTCAAAAGATTTTGAAAATTTTTGCAAGATCCATTCAATTGTACACTTAACATCTCCACCTTACCACCCAAGGTCAAATGGAATGGTGGAAAGATTTATTGATGTGTTTAAGAGAGCAATTAAGAAGGCAAGTGGAATTGAAACCATGAATGAAGAATTACAAAAATTGTCTATATATCGCATAACACCTAATGTAAATGCAAATTCAGGAATGGCCCCAGCCAAACTCATGTTTGCAAGGAAAATTCATTCAGTATTTGATAAACTGAGACCTATAGAAAAGAAAATGTAGGGAAAAAAAATAGCAATGGTAAACACCACAACTCTGGCGAAAAAATATATTTTAAGAATTATAAATTGGGAAAAGCAACATGGGAAGAAGTTTCCATTGATAAAAGAATTGTCAAAATGTTGTCCTTGATAAAACATTCAAAATGGGTGATCAAGAGACATTTAAATCAAATAAAAAAAAGATATATGGCAGACGTAGGTCAACATGAAGGACTTATGAGAGTGATTTACGATATATTCAACATATCTATGCCTCAACCAGTACAACAGAATCAATCAAGTAAGCAAAAACGAATTCCAACGGATACTTTGGAAATAGACCCTAAAAGTCAGAAATATGTCGTCCAGGAGGACATCAAATTTCAAAGGAGAGATGTTGTAGAGTAGCTAGCACCCCTTCAGCACTCTACCAGATGGCCTGGCTCATAGCCTTAAATAGTCTACAGTTGATTAATAAGTTTATACTAAGCTGATTAATATTCAGACTGATCTTACTTCGTTTGGCTATACAGCATTTGATCCTCCTGTATTCCTTGTAAGTTGTCTTGTTAATTGTTTTGTAACTTATTATTCTGTGTCTTTTCTATATATCGGTTAACACTAGATACTGGTGCAGAATAAATATATTAAGCACTCATTCTTCTCTGGCAATACAACAGATAGTAAATTTAAATGAATCTTTCCAACATGTAGAAAGATAAAAAGTGGTTTTATCTCTAGTGTTTCCATTTAATAGTCAACAGTTTTTTGTCTCTTTAAGTCTAGTTTTTTAAGCAGCAATCACCTTGAGCAAAGAAAGGAGTGGATTAGGGATTTTTAGAGATCAAGTGGCAACAAAACTGGCAATAGGGTATACCCAGGTGTTAGATAATAGTCATGCTTGGGATTAGGAGAGTTCTGCTTTACTCTTGGCTGGGGAAACAAACTTGTCCGTCATGTGGTTCCTATGCTGTCCATTTATATTGCCTTCCACTATGTTGGGATGAGTGACGATTTGGTAGGATGAAAAGCTGACCAATATAAGAGAAGTTGCCCCAAGTATCACCCAGACAAGCAGGCAAAGCCTTGAATAAATCATTTATTTTACAATGTGGGAAACAGTTTGCTTTCTTATTCATCATTTGTCTTTGTTCATCTTGTGAGCAGCAGCAGGCCCCTTTCTCAGCTTTCTTCAGGTGGCCTAATCATTGGCCAATCATTGAACAAGAGAACTTTTTAAATCTAATCAGTCTATGACATTACACTTCTACACTAGCCATAGTGTGGTGGTGTAACACCACAAATTAAGTTTCTAGTTGCAACATAAAAGAAAATACAATTACCTTCTATATTTAAATTATAAATGTTAATGAAAAAACAAAACATAAAAAGGAGCACAAAAGAACCAGTTTAGCACTTAGATTGTAAATTGAATCTCCTAAAAAAAGCTTTTAAACTGGGTTCACAGAATGGATCCACCTGGTGTGGGGATTACATGTACAGTTAAGATAATTCTGTTCTGGAAATGGTTTCAAATTGACATACCAATTCAACTTGATACAAGATATATATATATATATATATATATAATCTACTTTTCTATATAGAGGGTGAGATGGATAAATTGTCTAATGATACCCAAACACCCTGAAATGTTCGTATTGGAGCTTCCAGTGTGAATGCCAAGCAGTACATGTTATTTCCAAATTAACTGACCTACTATACTGTGCAATCAACAAAATCAAAAACAAGCAACACACACGTGTGAAATGAAAAATATAAAATGGCAACAATTTACCCATCGCACCCAGTATAATTATTTCTATGATACAATTCAATAATGATAAAAATACAAATTGTTATCTATGGCTGCAAAATACATACTGCCAGTTGTAACTAAAATAATCAATCAGTTAATTATTGCCATCGCTAATTGTAATTTCTTGTTATTTGAAAACTGTTGTTAGCAGCCCCTAACATTGGGAGAGAGTTCAGAGCTTGTTTCAAATACAGGTAAATGCATGAAAATAGATATTTGATAGTTTTATTGTTCTAATGTATAACAAACCATTTACACATTTAATATCAAGATCAATTGTTGAGATTTCAATCTATGCATCCATTTAACCAAATTCACAGATAAATTAATACTTTCATGTCTTGTTTTTGTTCCATATATAAAAGTTAATCTAATTATTCTGTTATATATTGGTTAGTTTTGTACAAATATAAAATATTTGGTCTTGTCAATAACTCCAAATAAATGTTTGAAATTTAGATATAAAAACTAGTAATGAAAATTATTTCTTGTCTCTATAAATCATATTTGAAAAAGTACAAATTAACTTATTATCACTCTTTATAGTTGTTTTATTGTATAAGTTGCATAATAATAAATTTTTTTCTATCAAGTAGTTTTAACTTATGCAACTTTTAACTTTAGTTTTAACTAGTTTCATTTAACATGACCATGGAAAAAACATGTGCCATCTAAAAATACTTGATTTATACATGAATTTCCAAAGGAAACAGAATTAGTTTTTAATGTGATTTGTTGTTTTTTTAGGCATTTATTAAACTGTTTAGGATTAATTTTGCATTTATCTGGTTTCAATGCCACTTTCAATACAGCACCAATTACTGATAACATTGTAGAATGTTGAATTTCTATATTCAAGTATTTTATAAGATTACCTTTATGATGTACTTTAAAAATGGTCTCATTGTATTTTACTATAGAAAAGCTTTAACCCTTGTCACATGGGGTGTTTTCTTACCCCCAAATTTTTAAAGTACTCATAATTCCTAGTTGGTAACTTCTTTATTTTTTTTTTGCTCCCTCCCACTACTCTCCTGACTCAGTATGTAGTGCAGTTTATAGCTCAGTTGTCATGAAAACCAGATGGCAGGGGACTATTTTCGGAAATCCCATATGAGTAATGCAGGGTTAAATACATTATTGTACACTTTCAAGATGACATATCACATTAAAAATGTACAAAAATATATCTAGGATGAAAGTTATTTGAAATTGTTTAAATTTTGTAAGTAAAATTGATTTTGGGTTTTATTGCTCTGGATTGATCAGTATATTTTTGTTTCCTATATATTTTATAGAAACAAAAATGTAAAGGATACAGTTAATAAAATATGGAAATATAATTAATAAACTTTTCTAACTTGCTTTCCAGATATAATGGTCACTATTTCTTGACTACTTTGATTTATTCTGTTCTTCTTGGCTTCCTTGGAATGGATCGGTTTTGTTTAGGACACACAGGTATAGACTAAATTTCTTAGCATTTTCATACATATAACTGTACTGAAAGAAAGTGATTATTTGTTAGTTAATGAAATAAAAAGAACATTTTAAAAAAGTCTTACATATTTACTGTTTATAGTTATATTTTACTGACTGAAATATTTAATGAATTCTTAAGCATTTGAAATATCAAATTTATTTTGCCTTTTTATGCTAAAAGTCTAATTTATAAATCTTCTAATCCCATTAAAAGGGAGCTACATGAAAGATTGATGAACGAAAAAAAATACATCTTAAAAGAATTTGTACAAATTTAAGTTGGTTATTTTTACATTTTCCATGAGAAAATTAAAAAATACCAATGGAATTTTTAATGTTTTGTCATGCATTATTCAGAAACTGTTAAAGAATTGTAACATTTTTATGAAATGGTTCAATGCACACCCTACTTATTTGTAATTTTACTGCAACCAAAAAATCTTGTCTTTTTTTTATTAAATATTTAAAATTAATCTTGTACAACCTGCTTTATGGTTGGTGACTAAACAGGTTCCCCCACCAGACCAGCAGTGCAAAAAAACAAAAAAAAAACAAGAACTATTAAAGAGCAGATGAACTCCTCAGGTCAAACGACCATCTTACTCCAACAACTGGCCAAACATGATCCATACAGCTACACCCCTGAAGACCTGACTAAAACCAAACATAAACAGCCCTCAGTTGCCAGTATCTCCAAAATTACTACCCAAGGCAGCAGGATGAAGGAGCAAAAGATGTTAAGAATAACTGGGTAGAAACAGGCTACTATTGAAAATTGGGACCTACAATGCAAGGATACTCATCAGATCACCACATTAAAGACAGAGAAAATGAGCTTTCTTGGATCAAGTTCAACATTATTGGAATTAGTGAGATGAGAAGAAAGGTGAAGAGTGCATCACACTTTATGACAGCAGCCACAATCTACAGTGATAACACAGCAGTTTCTGATACAGTGGCACAACTCACCATCAAGATCAACAGCAAGTACCACCTCAATATCATTTAAGTTTATTTACCAACAACTATCCATGCCGAGAGAAGGTGGAAAAAGCCTACAAAGACATTGACAGCCTGCTGAACAGCAGTAAAACCTACTTTAACATCATGAAAGAGTAGAATGCAGAAGTTTCAGTGGAAACACTAATAATGAAATTGACTACATACTGACAGACAAACCCCCAGACCTTCACTGATGCCACAGTCATCAACAGTTTCAATATGGATAGTGACCACCAGCTACTGCACTTCCTTGACCATCAGCACAAAACTGGAGTGAACCAGATTTGCCAAATACATAAAAAAAAACATGCCTCATAGTGCTATCTGATAAAGCCAAAGAATTTCAGCTTCTACTAACCAATAAGTTCGAGGTACTGGAGCAACACTAGTCAGAAGAAGACATTAGCTACTATTCAAACAGCATTACCACCAGCAGCATAATGGAGACAGCAGTAACAATCACCAGGAGTAGAAAGCCAACTAAAGAGGACAAGTTTTCAAAGGAGACCAAACAACTAAGAGAAAAGAGAGTCAGGACAGACATTCAGAATGCTGAATACTCTGAAATCTGCAAGACCACAAATCACATGAATGAAGACATCAGACATTATGGTGAATAGCAGCAGCTCAAAGCCCTGGGAAAAAAATAATGGAATGGATGGAATTCAATCAAGAGGAAGCAGTGTCTAGGCAAATATAAAATCCTCATCTTGGAAGAGAAAGGTACACACTCATCACTGATCATAACAACAAGCTTATAAAACAGTGCAAAGAATTCTACAGGAAACTATACAGCACAGGACGGGCCCCCAGACCAGCCAATTTCTAGTAACAAAACCCCAACAACAACCATACAACCTCCTCTTAAAATTCCATCAGAGACAAGAGCAAACATTAAAAGATTAAGAGAGAGAAAAGGCAACAGGCAAAGACAACATCACTGCAGGTATACTCCAGGATAGTGGAGAGCCTATTGTCATGGTACTCAACAAGCTCCTCAACAGGTGACTAGAAGAAGGCTGAATTCTTGTCAGCTGGAATAATGTTGTAAAAGTAGATGAAGCAGACACCAGAAATTACTGCCTGATCAAAACCTCCTACTCACCATTTACAAGGTGTTTTCATTCATCCTACTCAGGTTGCTCAGTACATTAGAACTGCATCAACCAAGAAAGGATTCAGATTAGGATTCTCAAGAATAGACCGCATCTAGATAGTCAACTACTATGAATACAACTTCCATCTTTGCTTTGTCTTTATTGACTATGAAAAGGCATTTGACTACAAGTTCACCCCCACTATTCACAACACTGGAAAACCAAGGAGTTAATCCTGCTTACATCACACTACTAAAGGATCTTTACAATGATGCTACATACATTCAGATTACACCAAAACAGTGACAAGATCAAGTTAGAGAGGAGCAAGACAAGGAGATATTTTGCCAAGAATATTTACATCTTCATCAACTGCAAGAACAAGAGTATTAACATATATGGTGAACTCCTTTGCCACCTAATAGCCCACACATCACAAGAACTGGCAGAGACACTTAATTCAATCCACACTGTGAGCCAACCAATAGTCCTTAACATGCATCTTGGTTAAACCAAGGTCATGTTTAAGTCATACTAAACTATCACCAGTTATTGTAGATGCAAAGACCATCAAGGAAGTAGACAGTCATGTGTACTTTTGGAAAGAAGATTACAGGAGATGGTGCCCTACTTCTGGAGGCCAAAAGGATTTTAGAAAATGCTATAGCATCATGAAAAGTCCCAAGTCAACAAGTTGTTTACTGAATATGTTCTACCAGTGAAGATTTATGGAAGTGAGACGTGGGCACTCAACACCACTAACTGCAGAGACTCTTGCAGTGGCACTATGTAAAATTATGTGGCAGGAAGAGCAACACCTAGGTTTGACAGCAGACTGGAGTAAAGGACATAATCAAGACCATCAAGGAGGGCAAACATAGATGAGGTGGCATGTTTTGTCTCAGACAACAGATGAACTATTAAAGTGGTAGAGTGTACACCAAGGCAGTGGAAAAGAACTAGATTGCAGCCAAAGGCAAGATTATGCAATGATCTGACCCAATACCTAGGCCCCCACATGGCAAGAGAGCCAAAGAATGAGAAGACCCTAGATTTGGTTAATCTGATAGGAAAGCAATAAAAAAAAGTCTTAAAAATGCAGTTTTTGTCTATATACATTGGAATTGGTCATTTTAAAAAAATAATTTTCACTCTTATTTATAGTCATTATTCATCAATAGAACATATACAAATTTCTTTGAATAGGATCAGAAAAAAAGTTTCTTATAAAGAAAAAAAAATGCTTATGGATGAATTTGCAGGAAAAAAAATCAGTTTCATGATTAGTGTTTTTCTGGAAAAAAATATTTGACTGACCCAATAAGGCATTTTAAAGAAGTTATATTGCATAATTTTTCATAGAGAATATATAAATTATAACATAGTATTTGCCATTTTCTATATTCTTATTCACTGTTTTCATTTCAGGAACAGCAGTTGGAAAATTATTGACTCTTGGAGGGGTTGGTATCTGGTGGATTGTAGATGTCATCCTTCTGGTAACTGGATCTCTAAAACCTGAGGATGGAAGCAATTGGGTCCCATATTACTGAAATATCCACATTTGATGTTAAATTCCTTTAGAAATAACTAATATTTAAAAGTAATAAAGAAAATTGTTTATTTTGTGTAAAATGTTACTGGGTTTTTGTAATTTCAGACATGTTTGCAATATGGGTATTCTTTAATACACTTCTTAGCCTTGTATAAAAGTACTTTGTAAGACTGCATATCCATAAACTAGCAAAAAAACATAATTCACAAGATTATAATGAGTGATTTTGGAAAACAATGATTGATATTTCATTATCCTGTCCACCACAAGGTAATGGTGTAAAATGTTTTGAATCATAGAAATTTTTTTTTATTTTCATTATAATTTGAGTAAAATAATGGCATAATATATGGTAATATATACTTTGAAGAAATAAATTTGTTCTTGATTCTCCAAGCAACTATACATTATATTATTGGGCTTGGTCCAGTCTGTCTTGGAAAAGGTACATTTAAAAAGAATGTTGAGTAAATTTAGTTCATAATCAATGTGTTACATTAGTCAATATTTATATAATTATAATTTGTATTTCATCTTTATTGGTAGAAAAGGCTGAGTTGCTTTGTATTTTTACAGAAATGAAATCAAAGTTTTTTTTTACATTTCATAGCGAAGAGTTATTTTGTACATTACAGTACTTGATATTTTCTGTTGTCTGGTAATTTGATGTTGCTTTTGTAGAGGGAAACTCTGTTGTTTATTTGTTGGCTGATACCTATATATGACTTCTTGCATTTGAGTGCATAAATCACATTTCTGGAGTTGCAGTTTAAATTTTTATTTATTATGAATGTCATTTTGTGTAGGAGTTTCCTTCTATAATGATGTCACAAACCCCACATCTTTTTTTGTTACATTTTGTGACTCCATGTATTGTGTGTTGGTTAAATTTGGATGAGGTTAATGTGTTTCAGGTTTTTAGAAGATTTTTCAGTTTGTCATTCTTGCTAAGTAGGTCTAGATTGTTTGTAATTTCTGTGAATAGATGTGGATTGTTTTGATTGTATGTTGAGACATATGCTAGAGTTTGTTCGACATTAAGTTTCTTTGGATTTCGTAGTTGATCTAAAGGAATTTTTTTTGTGAGTTCAAAACCTTTGTTTATTAGTGTTGTAGGGTAGCCTCATTTTTTTTTTTTTAGAGTTTATGTAGTTCATCTAGGAGGTATTTGTCAGTCACTATAGTATAAACCATATGTGCTAGAGAATAGGGGATGGATTTCAGGCAGCTTTTTGATTGAAATGAAGATATTGTTGGGTGTCTGTAGGTTTGTGGTAGATATCCGTGATTATATGGTTGTTTTTATTTTTAATGAATATATATACACACACACCATTAGTAACAGCCATCAGAACACAAATTTCAAGTCATAAGATATGAGCCTTTAAAGTTTTTAACATTTTTCAATTTTCCATTGAAAATCTGCCAATTATGGATTTTCATTTTTTTTTTTAATAATTTCTGTTACCTAAAATTTTGTACCTGACCAATCATGGAAATGTAGAATACAAAAAGTCTGGGTAATGAAGGTCATGGCTGCATGGAAAATTGTTTAAATTGTGATTATACTTTCCAAACCAGCAAAATAATAAAATGATGACCAAAAATAAAGGTGTGCAGTGCAATGATAATGTTTAAAGTTACCAGGAATGAAGAACATATTTTTTTTTACTTTTAGCATAAACTTACAAATTCAAATTGATGTACTTATGTTACCACTTATAAGTACTTGTCTCATTCAACTAATGTTTTCTCCCACTGAACATAGTGCAAACAAATATTTTAATTTCATAGAAAATTGAGACCAGCTGTAATAAATTATTTCTTTAGTGTTATCTGACTATAACATTTTATTTTAATAGTCAGTCATTCAGTAATAATAATTTTATTTTTCAAATAAAATAGGAAATATTTTCTGTAAGTGAAAATTTTTTCACTTGGCATACATTGAGTGATAAAAAAAAAATATCCGAGGTGGCAAATATTTGCCTTGAGAGGGATTTTCTTATGCATGTACCTGTGCCAACAACAGATGAATCTCAGACTGAAATATATGACCAGCACAATTCAGTATTCTGTTGCATGTGGTGTCATAAAAAAAAAAAGGTTGTAAAATTGTTGCAAATGTTTGTCATTTCCTGCCTGCATCCAGTAAATTACAATGCATTGTCCTATCATTGTATATTGAGAAATTTTTCCCCTTTCAGAAAGAAAAAAAAAATGAACCTTAATATTAGTCAATCTAATATTAGTCAATCTATGAATTACCCCAACTCCACCATGTGGATTCAAAATCGAAACATGTATACCTAGTTTTTACCATCATGTTGATTTAAATATTTGCATCAAAAGAACATTGTTGACACACATTTGGCAAAAGTTATTCTTTATTCTGTCCAGACAATGATCATGAAGATTTCCTTAATTAACTGTCCATTTGTGAGATCCTTAAATCAATACGCTTCATATGATGATCAAAACAAAAAGAGTTTTTGTGCTACACATGCTTATTGATATGGTGAAATTGAGAGAGAAAGAAAATGACAAGGATGCATAATCAAATGTCTAAAACATTTTCTCAACTCTTATGCAAGCTCTCTGAGAAATTTTACAAGTGATCTTTTCTGCCAGAAATTTTGGATGATGTCAAGACTATTGAAGTATAATTGCAAAGTACAAACTGTTTCAGTTGAGGAGTACAAAAAGATTTTTTGCCACTTGTATTTATGAACTGACTTTGTACTCATACATGACTAAGCAAAATACTTCAGAGTTAAAACAGCTTTTCTAATGCATCATTCTTGGAGATTTTGTCAAGAACTGTCAATTTCATGGTGAAATCCAAGGGTACCATTGGTAAAAAGAAAGCTGCATTTTACATTTCCATTGCAATGCATTTTGAACGACCAAATTCGTAATAAATTTTGTTTAACACAACCAACTTAATCATATGCAATAACTCTTCTCCGTCAACTAGTGTTTTGGAAAAACCAACATTGTATATCAGTTTCAATGTCCTTTGGGAGATTGTATCGCTGACAAAAAAGGAAGTACATATGTTGGTTTGACAACCACAACATTATCAAGATGTCTTACACTTCATTTATTGGATACAAGTTCTATTGCACAACATCTAAAAACACATTCCTGTCCACCTTCACAATACAGGAAAATACTTGTTGACAACACCATGAAAATAATAAACAAAAACTTCAAATTCTCAAGGCCTTCTATATCAAAATCAACCCACCAACCAACCAACACTCAACAAAATTTATTACGAACATAGCAACATATTGAAGTGCTTATAACATTTAATACCATTTTACATTTCTACAAATTTCTAGTTTTATAATTAAATGCTTGTTTTGCAAAAATTCCATAACTACAACAGATAAAATTTTAAAATAACTATAGCAGCACGTTTGTATGTGTTTTGTTTTTTTAAAATTACCATCACAAGGGAATGCAGATTTTGTTACAGTTACAATAAGTTTGTCTTTGTAATTTACCCCCGAAGATGATCTTGGAAAAGATCAAAAGTACTTGGGTCAAAAACAAAAAAAAAAACTACGGCCCCTTCCTTGATGAATTTCATCTTGATATCAAGAAACTGATGAGATAACTGGAAAGATTGAGTATAAAAATAAGTAGACACAATGTCTATATTATTCAATAGAACATGTTCGAATGAAGATATGCTGCCTATATATATATGTGTGTGTGTGTGTGTGTGTACACATAAAAAAGCAAAATAAATATATTTGTTTTATCTTACTTGGAATATTCCTTAGTAACTTGTTCAAAAAATTTGTTCAATTAAATTTTACTTGAAATTTTGGGAAATATAATTTCTTCAGTATATTTGATAGAAAAAATATTACTTTTGATGATGCCATAGCCTGGATGTTTTGAGATGGAATTACTCTTTCCTTAAGCCATACATTTCAGTTAAGAATGGAAAATATAGCAGTGAGAGAATAGTTTTGTAAAGTTTGATATAAGTCATTAGATATTACTTAAGTTATATAATACATCAAATGTATTTGGAAGTTTTTTGTTTAACACTTTGCAGTTGCAATGCCTGGCAGCAGTATTTATCATGGCACTGGCAGAATTTCAAGCCAGAAGGTGAGAAACTGACTCCATGAAAGAACAGAATAATATTTGAAAAAATATAAACTCATATGTGAAAACCTAAAAATACAATTTAACTAATATGCTATAATTTTTGATAAACTAATCCATTCAGAATCAATTAAAAAAGAATGTACTAGAAAGAGTTCAGAATAAGTGTGATGAAAATTTTTCAAGTGAAGTTTTAATATTGCACATATTTTTGTAAACAAATCTGGTAGTTAAAAAAACGTTCATAATATGAGAAAGCTCTCATTCCAATCAATGAGAAATAATTGAAACTCATTTGCTTTGGAATCTAATTTATAATTTTGCTAGGTTTAAATTTAATAAAGAATATAATGAATGTTTAACACCATGAAACTTGAGCCATATTACAGAGAATAGTTTTCAATCATTTTTGTTTTGTGGTGAAAAAAATGATTTTAAGGTGGAGTGAATCTATGCCTTCCACTGACAATTCGCATCAAAGGTGAATGTTCTGTTGTTGTATCAGGTAACTCTCCAGTGATAGAATCTGTACTTTCATCCATTTGGTTAGCTCCTTCTCCAACTCGCATATGTGCAATCTGACGCAACAGAGCTTTCCCTTCTTCTTTTGTCTAAACAGAAAATGGAAATATATAAAGATAAGTTTCATCATAAAATTAATGTTTTATATACAAATATAGTGTGATACTATGATTGAACAGCCACATAGAAGATGAAAGTGCAAATTTATCTCAATACAAGTGTTTCTGTTTTATAGTCAATGGGTAAGTATAGACTTTTAAGCAGCATCCACTTGAGTGAAGGGGAATGGAAGAGGCCAAGTGACAACAAACCAGACAAAGAGTTTGCAGTTTCTGGTGTATATTAATGGTCATGATATATACGTGTAGGTAGGTACCTCCACTAATTTGCTGAAAAAAAAAAAAAAAAGAAAAAGCATACCATAATGAATAAAGGCCCCAAACTTAATAAAAACAAAGTTTTTGGTTTGGTTTGTTTTACGGCATATCAACCTCAATGGGTTATTTGATGCCAACAAAATTTTTATAGCTGGTAATATGTTTTTCTTCAAAAATCTATTTCTGGGAATATTTTTCCTTGAAGAAATCTATAGCTGGTAATATTTTTTTTTCAAAGAATCTATAGTTGTTTGTATTGCTGGTACTTTTTTTTTTTTTTAAACATATTGCTGATAATTTTTCCTTCAAAAATCATTGCTGGTAATATATTTTTTATTACAAAATATTTCTGGTATTAAAACCTATTTTTACACAAGATTGGGTGTCAACCATTTGCCCATAGCTGGGATCCTAACAGGTGGACCTGGGAACACCAGCATTTAAGAGGTGGTTCCACGCTCCGCAAAACCTCCTGATCAGAGGCCTTGCTTTTGGATGTAGTTTATCATCATACCCAGAACGCGGATGTAGTTTATCATCATACCCAGGACGTGGATGCAATTTATCGTCATACCCAGGACGCGGATATAAAATAATAAATGGGACGATGTATAGTGCCTAGGACTTTACTCAAGAGAAAATTCCATGGCTCCCAAGGGACATTTAAATTGGTATATAATTGG
>OZ038497.1:67575137-67595137 GCA_964036315.1 Acanthosepion esculentum
TATTGCAATCATCCTCGTAAAGCAGCTCCCTCACCAAAGAGGATGAAACCTTTGTGTGTGCCAACATTCTACACATATTATACAATATGCATAGAATGTTGGCACACACCTTACCAGATGTTCAATATCTGATGTAGATACCATCCATACTTCCATAGAAAGACTATAGCAAAATAAATGGTAAAGAGTGTGGGTGCAGAAATGTCACACTGTTTGACCGCATTATCAACAGGTATTTCTCCCGAGAGAGTTCCATTGAAACTAACTCTAACTTTCATTGCTTCACGAAGAGATCAAATCAAACCCATAAAGTTCTCGAGATAGCCCAACTTCAATAAAATCTTCCAGAGTGTTGATCTATTCACGGTATCAAACGCTTTTGACAAATCAATGAAACAGTGATATGATGCAAGGTTCTGCTCTCTGCATTTCTTTTGCAGTTGCCGAGCACTAAAAATCATGTTTACTGTACCATGACTTCTGCAAAAACCGCACTATGATTCGGGAAGTATACTATTGACAATTGTATCAATTAATCTATGCAAGATGATCCTCGAAAGGACTTTTCCAACAATAGACAACAAAGACAGGTCTCTAAAATTACCACAGTCTGACTATGATCCTTTCTTAAGTAGTGTCACAAGTATTGCATCCCACCAGTCTTGAAGTGACTCACTTCCCCACGCATCGTGGATGAACTGATCCAAAAGATGGATCATCTTGTCCCCGCCATACTTCAGAATTTCTGCCAGTAAGCAATCCATTCCAGGCATTTTGCTGTTGTTCATTTGTTTCACAGAGACCTTTATTTCATCCCAAAAAGGTTCTTCAACAAGAGAGACAATTGGTTCACATTGCTCAATGAGATCCAGCAGATTCATCAACAATGTTGACTGTTGTGATCCATACAGCTCTTTCATAATTTAGAAAAACAATTTTGAGTTTTTCGTGTCTGCTGTGAGTTGTGCTTCTTCTGCCTTCCTAAGCCACCAAATGTTTTGAATTTCGCACATGCGCTTTTGTGCTACAATTTGGAATTCTTTATGTGATTTAATAGCACCCTCTTTTGCATGGCGGTAAAGTTTTGATGACAAGGTGTTCTGGAAAAGATAATGTTTCATTTCAAGAACTGCCTCAATTTCCTCACAGTTATCAATGAACCAGTCCTAGCACTTCCTTTTGCAAATTCCTAAGGTGTCATGTGCAGCAGAAAGCACTTTAAGTTTAAAGTCCTCCCACATATTTGCTTCATCAAGTTCAATAGAGTTAACTGCATTGGCAAAGGTAGGTTTTGTTTCAAAAGAATGCCATTTTGATATATCTAGATGTTTTAGGCATGATACAGTGGTATGCCTGTCTTTTGGATGAATTTTGAGTGCCAATTTGGCTCTTACAAGACAGTGATCAGTCCAACAATCAGCACCTTTCATGGTTTGGACACTGTGGAGATCTTAGAGATCGTGACGACAAAGAATGATATAATCTATCATATGCCATTGTTTCGAACATGGGTGTTGTCATGTACCCTTGCTGTTTGTGTTACCTATTCCATGTGAGCCTAGGCAGGTCCAAGCTTGATAATCCTTCCCTACCCTAGCATTCAAATCACTAAGCAGAATGATCTTATCAGCATCAGGAATACTGAGAAACACCGGTCTTAAATCTGCATAGAAAGAAAGTATGTCTGTTTCTGAGGAGCTCATGATTGGAGCATATATAGATAAGAAGGTGACAAAACTGTGTTGTAGAAGGAGACATAGAGATATAATGTTCTGACTTACCAAATGGAAGTTCCTGCAGGTTTTTTTTACCAACAAAGATTTAATGAGAAAACCTACACCATGTTCTCTCTTTTCATCAGCAGTCTCCCCTTTCCAGAAGAAAGTATAACTGCAGAGTGTTTTGGTGAGTTGGCAATCATCAACAAAATGTGTCTCAGCAATGTCAATGTCATATTGGAATAGCTACTTGGCTATCAATGCAGTTCTGTGATGTGGTCTTTCAGTTAACTCACTGTGAAGTAGTGTCCGTACCTTCCAGTATGCAATTTTCATGCTGCCATTTTACACTTTATTTTGTTGCCACTGAATGAACACCCACTAGCCACAGCTACTGGCCAGATTTTGAGGGGAAGCATTTTTTTTTGGATACCTTTTCTAATCCCTGCACGAGGTGAGCAGTGCTCCCTTAAAAAAGGCTGCTGAATCATGCCTTTCACCTCAATTAGACATTTGAAAAAATGTTAAGATAAATTAAGAGTTGCCACTGTGCATAGTTTGGGCTACATACTTCCAGTCTGTCAGACCTGTATGTGTTGCCAAAACATGTTGCCAATGGACTTGAAAAGTTGGTATGTTTGTATCAAGGTGATAATTTTTTATTGTAAAATTGCATCTTGACAGAATACAAACTCAAGAGGTACCTGTGCATGAGTTTATTTATATTGAGTTCTGCTTGCACAGCACACAATCCACTTTTTGAGTAAGGTATAGAATATCCAATGGCACATAAGATGAGACAATTGGTCCATACCAGACTCTCAGGTTTTGCTTCAGAGTTTTTCCTCTCCTAGACGGGTTGCCATCACTTTGGCTAAGGAGCCTACATCTACCCCATTGGAGTTCACACACATATACAAAAGTATTTTTTATACTTTCATAGAGATTTGACCCCAGTTTGGTGGAAGGTTCACTATTTGACCATAGCTAGGACTCTAACAAGTGTTACCACCCCGGGGTCAGTGTGGACCTGGGAGCAACTGCAATTAAAAGGGGATTCCATGCTCCTTAAAACCTCCAATCTCCCGATCAAAAGACTGCTGGATGTAGTTTATCATCATACACACACATGCGCAATAAATATATATATATATATATATATATATATATATATATATATATATACACACACACACAATATACATATATATATACACACACACACACAATATACATACATACATATATACACACACATGCAATACATATACATACATATATACACACACATGCAATACATATACATACATATATACACACACATGCAATACATATACATTTTATATATATATATATATATATATACACACATGCAATATACATACATATATATACACACACACAATTTTATATATATATATATATATATATGTATAAAATAATTGAAATACCAGAAGAGTAAATAACAATATAAGAACGATCCTCTTCAAACTTTTCAAAAGCCTCGACTTTGAAATAGAGGTCAATATGAATAAGAAAGTCGTCCAATATTTGGAAGTAGAATTAAATTTATAAACTGGCAGTATCTCTCCATACAGAAAACTCAACACAAAATTAAAAATACATGAATGCTGGATACAACAAACCTTCGAGTATCACAAAGCACATCCCTAAAGGTATACAGTCCAGGTTATCTAGAAATTCCGCTTGTAAAATAATTTTCAAAGAAAAAAAGAAAGAGTATGAAAAAACTTTAAAGGAAAAAGGACATAAAACTAAATTGGAATTTAAACCTCAAATAAAACAACAAATGAAGAAAAATTCAAGGAAAAGAAAAACAAATTATTTGGTCTAACACCCCCTCCCCACTTTTAATTTAGAGGTCAAATGTAAAATAGGGAAAATATTTTTGAAATTACTTAATAAGCACTTCCCCAAAAATTCCAAATTACGCAAAATCTTTAATAAAAATCCAGTTAAATTAATCTACAGCTGTACTAGTAATTTGGAAACTATAATAAAATGACAGGAATTTCAAAGCTAACTTGCAGCAATATATTGTTAACAGTGAAACATGTAACTGTAGAGATAAAGGTAAATGTCCACTAGATGTAATTTACAAAGCCAAAGTAAAAGATACAAATAGCCAGAGCAAAATATATACAGGATGTACTGAAAGCAGCTTCAAAGAGTACAATCACAAGACATCATTCAAGCCAGAAAGCCTTAGGAATTCTACCAGACTAACCAGCCATATGTGGGAATAAAAAGAAAAAAATAACAAAGATCCAATTGTAAACTGAAAAATATAAGAAAGCCAAAATTTAAAGCAGTTGTAGTGATATTTGCAAACTGTGCCAGGAGGAAAAATTAAGAAAAATAACATTTCCAGACCCAAAAAATCTACTGAATGAAAGATCAAAAATAATGACATGATGCATACACATAAAAAAGTACTTTTTGAGTTCATATGAACCAGGATGAAATACAATTTTAATACTCTTGCTTTTCTCCTCCCCTTCTATTACACTTCACATTGTGTGTTTAAATAATAAAGCATTAGGAAATCATTTGGTCTATAACGCCTGACAATACCTAAAGGTTGAAACCAAGGTAGTGTGATTGGCTGCTCTTATATATATATATATATATATATATATATATATATATATATATAGACACACACACACACACAATTATATATACAGGGTTAGACAAAATAATGTGAACACCTGGCTGAAACTATAAAAATTTTATTTTATTATTGGTAAAAAATGTTAAAGATCCATGTTTAATTGTCTAGTTTTTTTTTTTTTTTTTATACATGTTTTGAGAAAAGTATAAAAGGGCCAGACAATTTGTGTGTTAAATTTTGTGCATTTTTTATGGCCTTTTAGGCTCAAGTGAGGAACCACCAAAATTGTTTGAAGTGTTTCAGATTTATTTTTTTGAATACTTGAAGAGGGGTTTTTATATACAAGGTAACCAAAAAAGTTCTGTCCGTTTTTTGATTAGTCATTGAATGAAGTTGAAATATATATGAAATGCGTGTAGCAATTGTTTTCAAATTCGGACAGCCGGAAGTAGGAACATCAGACGTTATAAAAAAACATGCGCACCGTGCCCGGCTATCAGTTATAAGACGAACAGCTGTGAGAAGGATGGAAGTGTCTAGAGATCTCGTTCGGGGCTGTTTGCTTTACAACTTCAAAGTGGGCTTATCAGCAGCTGCATCAAGTCGCCGCATATGTCAAGCATTTGGGGATAGTGCTGTGGATGAATGTACTGCAAGGCGTTGGTTTCGAAAATTCAAGTCGGGAGATTTGTCTCTCCATGATGAGCCTCGTAGTGGACGACGACAGGTCTTGAATGACAGAGTCCTGAAGGCGGCCATTGAAGAGGACAGTAGTCTAATGTGTGTTGAATTTGCAAGACAGTTCAACGTTTCCGATGAAACAGTTACACTTCACCTGCACCACCTAGGTAAAACGTACAAACTGAGCAAGTGGGTTCCACAAACGCTGTTGGAGGTCCACAAGGGACGAGTGGCAGCCTGCGTATCGCTGCTTTCTCGCCACCATACTGCATCCTTATTCAATCGAGTGCTTACCAGTGATGAAAAGTGGGTTCTGTACGAAACTCCCAAGCATTCCAGACATTGGTTGTCTCCTCAGGATGCTGTCCCTCACACCACAAGACCGCCTATGCACCCACGCAAGATTATGCTTTGTGTCTGGTGGATAGGTTGTCAAGTGGTTCTTTATGAACTGCTACCAACGGGCCAAATGGTCACTGGATACCTATACTCGCAGCAATTGAAAAGTGTGCAACAGACATTGCGCCACTGGTAAATCGCAAAGGTGTGCTTTTCCTCCATGACAACGCCAGGCCGCATGTCGCATGAGTGGTCACGGATACCATACAGCAACTTGGCTGGGAGACTTTGTGCCATCCACCTTATCCACAAGCCTCCTTTTTATTCTGTTTTTTCCTTTTTTTTTTCAAAAAAAGAGGAAGTATTCTGCTTTTGAAATTAAATTAATCATTCACTCGCCAGTAATTTACCATCGCCTGAGGAGACACATTTGTAGTGTTGAAACAATGCTTTTGTGTAGCAATTTTTAACGTTTTTGTTTTAATCTCCTATAATAGATTATATATATATATATATATATATATATAAATAAAAGTGAACCATGAAGTCAACACTTAGAGGCAACAGGCTGTTCCATGCTAGATGCGGCCTGATGATTGCATCTAGCATGGAACAGCCTGTCGGTACTGATTCATAAAGGTGAGCAATGGATAAAGAATTCATATTCAGGGACGATGGTCTTATGGTTATTAGAAACTCTACTAACTTCAAAATAGATAAAATTAGAAAGGTATTATATAAAGAATTTAAAAGCATGGGTTTAAAAATTACTGTCAGCACTAAATTAAAAAAAGTTAACTTCCTTGATATAACATTAGATTTAAAGAAAAATACATACACACCTTATAAAAAACTCAATACAAATCCTTTATATATACACCCTAAATCAAATCACCCCTCATCTATAATTAAACATATACCTTTATCTATCCGAAAAAGAATTAGTACAAATTCAGCAAATGACAAGATTTTTGATGAACATATTAATTTCTATAATAAAACTCTAAAAGATAATGGCTACAAAAACCTAAAACTAACTTATATTAAAAATGAAAATGGTAAGCATAGAAAAAACAGAAGTAGGAAAATAATTTGGTATACACCCCCATACAACCAAATGGTAAAGAACAAATTGGGACAAAAATTCCTCGCATTAATAGTCAAGCATTTTCCCAGTGAAAGTAAACTAAGTACTATTTTCAATAAAAATACACTAAAATTAAGTTATAGCTGTACTGATAACCTAGAAAAAATTATTAAGAAACATAATGCTAATATCTTAAATAAACACTTATACCAGAACAAAAACATTTTAGACAATGGAAAAATAAAAACAACAACTAATGAGGGTAAACAAAAATTATGTAATTGTAGAAACCCTCAAAACTGTCCTCTACAAAATAAATGTTGCACGGAATCATTAGTATACCAATGCAATATATCTTCTATTGAAAACTCTGAAAACATAAAAATATATATAGGTTGCACTAGCCATGAGTTCAAAAAAAGTTTCAACCAACATCAAAGTTCATTTAGGATAAATAAATATAAAAAAAAATCAAACATCTCTCTCAAAGTACTTCTGGCACCTAACAGAATCCAATAAAACACCTACAGTAAAATGGAAGTTAATAAGAAA
Organism: Acanthosepion esculentum; assembly: GCA_964036315.1. Taxonomy (NCBI): domain Eukaryota; kingdom Metazoa; phylum Mollusca; class Cephalopoda; order Sepiida; family Sepiidae; genus Acanthosepion; species Acanthosepion esculentum. The sequence continues at coordinate 67,582,150 of OZ038497.1, forward strand.
AGCTAGAATATGTAGGTCATTAAATGACCCATGTCCTTTGTGCATACATGAGAAACTATATATTACTAAGTTTATAAAAAATAAAAATTTACTGAATCAGAGAAATGAAATAGCTATTTTTTGCCGTCATTGTCAAAAATCTTCCTTAAATATTTAAAAATAAAATTAAAAAGTGTGACCTGGTAATATACATATTTATATTTGATATGAAAAAATAATTTTATATACTGTAAGTAAATCTATTACATTTACTGGTTTTATAAAAAAATATAGCCGATTAAATTTAAAAGTTAAATTTAAAAGTAGAATTTTTTTAAAAATTGGTTTTAAAATTGTAATTAAATAAAACGGATTCTAACCTAAACATCTTTTAAAATTGTAATTAAATAAAATGTACTCTAACCTTAATACCTCTCTCTAAGCAATTCAAACACTTAAAAGAATCCAATAGAACACCTAAAGTTAAATGAAATTAATATGATAAGTTAGAATATGTAGGACATTAAATGACCCATGTCCTTTGTACATACATGGGAAAATTTATATTACTAAATTTATAAAAAATAAAAAGTTTACTGAATTAGTGAAATAATTTAGCTATCTTTGCCGTCATTGTCATAAAGTTTGCTTAAATAAAAAAAAATATAACCTGGTAATATACATACTTATACTCGATAAGAAAAAATAATTTTACATACTGTAAGTAATTCTAATACATTTACTTGGTTTTAAAAAGAAATATAGTATATTAAAAATTAAAATTTTTTAAAAATGTAGTTAAAACATATTCTAGCCTAAACAGCCCCCCAAAATTTTTAAGTATACAAATAGAAAAAATATTGTAAGAATTTTTGCCGTTAAAAATAAAATATTTATAAAAAAACCCAGACGACATGCATTTAGCGGATGTCAGAATTTGTTGAAAAATACATCCCTACCCATCCCTAAACATAACACCGCTTTCGAATGTAACTATTAACTGATACAACAAAAATTAAAAAATTGAACACCCTACCACCCCTTGTCTAGATGAATGGATTTCTCGGTATCCTTAGAAACACTCAATTATGAATCTTTGCCGTGCCTTTAAAACCGTAAATTAAAAAAAATAAGTTACTCCAAAATTCGCTTGACAAGGAAATGGAACTAATGTCTTTAATTTAATAACAAAATTAATTTCAAAGGCTTTAGCTTCCATTTTTGAAACATGGTTATCACTGTGTAGCGAAAAAAAACATTTTAAATCAATTAATTTATAATCTTAATGCTCTGTAAATTTACATTGAGCACTATTGAGTAAAAATAAAAATATCTATAAGAACACCGGATTTTATATCTTACTGTTCTTTCTTTTTATATATATATATATATATATATATATATATATACACACACGCATATACACACACATACACTCTTTATAAAAGAAGATATAAAATCCTAACATCTGATGAACCTTAAAAAGGTGAATGTTCAGACATCACTGGAGCCAGTGGAGAGAGATCCTGTAGTGCTGAGGGAGGGAGGGAGGGAGGGTGCCTTTCACATTGTTATGGTTGGCTGCACCACAGGAACAAGAAATGACGTGGGGAGCCCTCACTGAAGGAGCATTCATATCACAGTCACTGTCAAATGACACTAGTTACATTGTTCAGACTATCGTCCCCCATCATTGTTGACATCACAACGTTTCGGCAACTGTATGCTCCGGCCTTCTTCAGGTGGTTGGAATGTCAAACTGAACCCTTTATTTCGCTCGCTGGGACACATGGCACAGTGGATAAAGGCATTAATTAGATCCAGTGACAGGACCCAAAGAGCGTGAGTTTAATACCTGGTTAAGGCAGTGGAGAACTTGGAGAGGAGAATTAACAGGAGATAACGGATAACTTATATCTATTAGACATGGCATGTGGAACTAGAACAGTCTACCCCAGTGAGCGAAATAAAGGGTTCAGTTCGACATTCCAACTACCAGAAGAAGGTCGGAGTGTACAACGTCCAAAATGTTGTGATAAATATGGCAACAAAGATGATATTCCCAACAATGTAAATAGTATACATAATATCTCAGAAATATTGACAGATACTGTCAGATGAGTTCTTTCATTTGCCAATGCTACACTACATGCTATATATATATATATATATATATATATATATATATGGGAAACTATGACAAAGTGGAAACAAGTTTTTGCGTGACATCTTTTGTCCTTTAGGACTTCATCCTGAAGTGATGTTTAAGTTGATGTTTTAATTCGATGACGTCCTAAAGGATGAAACACATCACACAAACACTCTTTTCATTTACTCAAAACATATTTGTGTGTGTGTATGATATACACTTATTAAGCTGGAGTCAATTTTTTTGATACATACACAACCATATTCTGCTAGGTGAAATCTTTGTCAACTTTTCATGTAAAATTTCACCATAATTTTTGTAATTGAACAAATAAATGTGTTGCAAAAATGATGCAATTAGCTGGACGCAGAAAATAACCCTTCTTGAAATAGGATATAATGCATTTTGATATCTAATAAAAATTAAAGTAAACAAAAAAACAAAATGTCTTTACAAAATCACTATTTTAAGTGAAATACTAGTTACTTACTTCATTGTATGAGGTACATTGCTGGGCTGCATAATAAGCTTCATCGAGGCGATTTTGTCGTAGGTAATAATTAGCTAGATACTTATAAGCTTGCGCAATTTCTTCATTGGCATAGAAATTCTGTTAATTAAAAAAGCAACAAATATAACTAGTATTTAAGCAAAAACAAAAAAGAAACAATCATTTTTTTAATACATCAATACTTATACTAGATTTTGATAATAATCAAAATTTTATTTTGTTTTATAGAATTAATAAAACAAAATTACTAATTACTGAAGTTGCTGAACAAGTTTTGAAAAGGATAATACCAGAAAAACAGAAAGAAAATGTTCTGATTTTTTCTATCAATAAAGAAGCTTACCGCTTGGTCTCCAATTCTACGCAAGGTATTTTGTTGATGTACTTGGTTAATATACTGACTGTATGCAGCTGCAGCTTGTTCCTCCTCATTTAGCCGTTCATATAACCTGCACCAAATATGAAAAAAAAAATTATAATTTTCATACATTAATATGCATATGCTTTATCAACTGTTTCATAGCTGATTTGCCCACACACACTTTATAGTCTAAAATATAATGAACATTGTTTAATGGTGCTGCAAGTCATATCAGATTTTCATATCTGATATTTCTGCTTTAAATATTTTGATGAGAGTATTGCAATATATGTAGTATGTAAGCATTCTTGTCACCAGTTTATCTTCCTCATGCCACTTTAATTTGATATATCTAAGAACACGTAAATAGATACCAAAAGGGCATAATATTGCCATTGCAACATTTTTTCTGTAGTCATTTAGTAGATAAGAAATATGTATCAACCTGAGTTGAATATTTAGTATTTATAAAGAAAATATTTGTGATCACTGTTTTAACTCAGGAAGGCTCTTGCACAGATTATTGTTGACTTCTTGTATCCAAATTCTCTTTCAGGTGATTTGTAGTGATTTTCACTTTTAAAATCTTTCTCTTCATAATATTCCAGATTCCCTATTGAGAATTTGAGTTTCAATGAATTGGGCAGTCATTCTAAAAACTTGATATCACAATCCTGAACACATAACAGTAGGGCATAAAGTACTATTCCGCTTAAAATTTAGGGCTCTACACTAGCTTTCTTCACCTGGAACTGTGCTAAAAAAATGAAACTTTTATCATCCTCAAAAAAGGTTTTAAACCATTCTGAAATCAAAATATTGATTTTTTTTGTTTTTTTTTTTTTAACTCTGTTATCATTTATACTTGCTAGTAGCATAACATTAAAATGTTTAAGAAATAAATTACAAAACTAAAATATTAAAGTTCCAAAAATGAATAAATACAAAAACAAATTAGTTAAATTTTACTGTAATTTTTTTTATAAAAATTACATCTTTATTTTTATTGTTTAAATAAAAATGGTTTTGGTTAAATCATCTTGAATAATTTTACATGGAAATGTTCTTATTAATTTTCATGCCCATGGTGAAATTTATCATACTTTAAGAATCATGCTCTATACATTCGCATTCATTTTCTATATAAAGAATATTAAGATCATTCCAACCAAAAAATAGTTAAGATATTTATCAAAAATTCTTTTATTTACAATTATCTGCCTCATGTCATAACTACATTTTTCATGTTTGTTTATCAATGTTTAAATTCTTCCTTGTATTTTCAATTTAGTTTATGATAAGCAGAAAACACATATGCTTTGGTTTCATTCATGTTTTTTAACCAAAAATTTACAGAAAAATATAGCTTTCCCACTTTGTTTATTAAAGCAAAATTAGTTTTTACAATTAGATACTAATGTTTTTCACATTTAGAGATAAATAATACAAATATCTAAATTTAAGCCCTTTAACCTTCATCTTACATTTGGGTGTCAGTTACCAGTTTAGAAATAAATCCTTAAGTTTTGTGTGTGTGTGTGTGAGAACACACATATCCCATTTATTAAAAGCCAACCACTATTAGGGAGAGTCTGGTGAATTAGGCCAGGTTATTTTAAGAAATTTTTACATTCCAAAAATTTTTTTTTTCTTTTAATTTATTGGCTTTCAGGATAATATAATTGAATTTTAATTAGAAATGTTTGTATCAGAATGTGGTTATTTTATAATTAATGTATAAGGGTTATTTATACAATAGCTATAAAATAACTGCACTCTGTTATATAATTATTTTCTACTCAATAGTCTTTACAGTAATTTAAAATATAACCGTTCCTACCTATCAAGTAACTGTTAGAACACAATAAACCAGAAGTATTTAACCTTGCTACCCATAATGCACCATTGGCAAGCATATAGTCAAGCTACATGATTCAAGTATGAAACAGATCTTCGCCACTCTGTATTTACCTCAGTGTCCACTCTTATACTTACACATGCTCAATCCCTAACAATGAGTACTTTTATCCATAAATATAGTATACCTTAAAACTATATTTTTTATCATATATGTGACAAAGTTGACCAGACAAGAAGAGAGAGGGTGTAAGGGAAAGAAAAAGGGATTAACAGTAAATATAATACTTTCTGTGGATCCTTGAAAATAAAATCAGCCATTTATAAATAGCTGGGTATTGTGTAATACTTTTAATATCAAAATGAGATAACATTCATCCAATTCTTTTGATTGAAAATTTAATAAAAATAGTTTTTGTACTACTATGAAAAGAAACTGCTCAATTAAAGAGCAATAATTTCTTATTTAAATTAATATGTGTTACCTAGCAAGCCTCATCAATGCAATTCCCTCTACATCTCCAACACTGTGCGCTTTCCAAAAACATTTTTTAGCTTCTTGTAATCGGTCAAGTTTCTCATAACCATCACCAAGAGCAACCAACATTCGAGAATCATTAGGGCTGAAAAATAAAATTAATCCAATTCAATAAATTATAACTGTCTAATACATTAGGTATAATTTATATAAATTCTTAGTTATTTTTTATTCTATTTTCTCTATTACAGATTAAAAATGAATAAGCTACATTAAACAATTGCATAAAAAGAAATGTTCCTATTAGTCATAAATTATATTAAAGAAATTACAGTAAATTCAATAATAAAGTACATCTTAACCTTTTTAAAAGCCAAAATCATTGCAGATTTTCCACCAGTGCCATTGTTTGAGCCCAGGTAAAGAAAAAAAAAAACAAATACAACAGAGGATTACTTTCAAGGTAGTTGAGTAGGCAGTGCAACACAATCTCATACTCTCACATTCCCATTTTGTATCAATATTAAAATACATTAGTATACACTGTTCAAAAATTGATAAATTCAAGGAAATGTTTTTGTTTATAGATTTAAGAGAAAATATTTTAGTGTTCATTTTATGCTATAAAAAAAATCAGTGAAAATGTTAAGATATTTATCAAAAATTTTCATTATATTGCTACCTAACTCCTGCTGCTATGCTCTATTTTTTATAAGAGTCAGATCGGATAAAGAATGGAGTATAGCTGCCATATCTGGACTGGTGCTACCCAATCCTCACTGTTCAGCCTCAGCATGGCTTGTGGGAGATGAATTATTCTTCACCTTGCAACCTTTATCCCGCAGACAGAAAGTTGCCAGCCTTTCACTATTATATTGCTATTACTATAGCAGATGTTCAGATGAGTTACATTCCTTAGTGCCACCAGCTCCAATTTTCAGCTAGGACATGCCATTCTGTGGCAAACCATCACCATTCTCTTCATATTCTTTGATAAAAAGCAAGTTCTACTCAGACAGCTTCTTCACCAGAACTGTTACTTTGTTGAATAAACTCCCAAGAGAATGCTTCCCTGACTACTACAATCTTGGTCAACAGATATTTATCCTACATGCCATCATAATACTCTCTTAATTCCCCTATCTCTCTCTTACAATCTCACTCATTAACCTTCTACTTTGAGTGGCCAATGGGCCTTCTATTGGGCGAACTATCAGTAAAAAAAACAGAGAGAAAATATTAAATTAACAAGGTAGCATAGCCATGGTTAAAAAAAGAAAAAAAAAGAAGGTTCCAAACTGGTCAAAGCTTACCGTAATTGCTGTGCTTTCCAATAATAATACAAACTGTAATAATGCATCTTCATAATTTCATAAGTTTGTCCCAAACCATACCAAGCTCGGAAATCTCTGCTGTTCACTTCTATTGAAGCAGAAAAAATATTTAGCAATTTGAGAATGGATACATTTAAAATTTCCTATCTTATTTTTCACATCTCTACAGCAATTTACAGAAGATATGTCATAAATGAATTTATGCATATAATTTTCATATCTAACATAAAATGAAATAAAAATAATTATTTAGCACAAAATAAAGAATTTTTTTTATTATTTAAACTGCCTATAAAATAGATAAGGTTGCTTTCTATGACAAAATTTCAGTTTGAATATCCAACTGTGATACACAGCTATGTATATGAGAAATTAACTCATCATAACTGGTTTGCAAGGTACTATATAGCACTATTATATATATTGAATCTTGATAAAAAAAAAAAACAGTCTGAATAGTTTCTTTTAGTTCAGAGAAGTAGGTAGGATGGTCAGCTAAATGAAACCTGAAATTGTAACACTGATGATAGGCATCTATTTACACTCATATACCACAAGAAATAAATGACTGTTTTAAACTTATAATTTCCCATCTTTAACTGCAAGGTGATATGTTAGAGATGCATTAGTACTTTGAATGTAGTGGTCAAAAGAATAGAAAAATTAAACACTAAGAACTTCTGCTAAATTCCAGCATGAAAAGTACTTAGTTTTGAAAGCAAAAATAAAAAAATAAAAAAATTCCTAAAAGAACAAATAGAAAAGATCTACATATATATTAAATACCTTTTCATATAAAAGATTTTTTAAATTTCATTACTATAAGTGTGATTATTATCTAAAATGCCTTTATCTTTAACAATTCAGACTATCTTACATTTGTTATTTCACATTATTGTTTTTTCTTCTTTCAGTAATTTTTGAAGGATATTTTCTCTCTTTGTGTTTTATTATAATGGCTGAGTTCAGTTAGTGGATGTTGATATCAACCACTTGTGGGTTATTTAAAAATGAAACATATTTGGGATTGCAACAAGAAACTCAAATTAGACTGACACAAAATGCTATTTGTACGGCTAATGCAAAGTCAGCAGAAACTAATGAGCAACGGTTAACTAGACAAGGAAGGAAAACTGCCAGAACTGCTGCTACTTGAGCTGTCAAAACTGAGAGGCAAAGAACAATTCGACATTTAAGAAATTCTACTAGAACTGCTGCCACTCGAGCTGTCAAAACTGAGGAGGCAAAGAACAATTCGACATGTAAGAAATGCTACGAGAACTGCTGCCACTCGAGCTGGTAATCTTCAGACATACAAGTCCATTGACACAATCCCAGATCCAGATCAGGTGTTGAATTATCCAACTGAATTTCTTAATTCATTAAATCCACCTGGACTACCGCCTCACAGATTGGCCCTAAAAGTTGGGACCCTAGTTATGCTGTTGAGAAATTTGGAACCACCAAGACTCTACAATGGGACACGCTTGGTGGTATAAAAATCAATGCAACACATCATAGAGGCAACTATTCTTTTAGGATGTGCAAAATGGGAGGATGTGTTCATTCCAAGGATTCCTCTTATTCCATCAGGAACAGAACTACCAATTCCTTTCAGAAGGCTACAATTTCCTGTTCATGTCAGTTTTGCAATGTCGATAAACAAATCCCAAGGACAAACATTGTCTGTGGCACGTGTTCATTTGGAAGAGCCATGCTTTACACATGGGCAATTATATGTTGGTTTCTCCAGAGTTGGAGGCAAACAAAATCTCTTTGCAGATGTTCCATGAGGTAAAACCAAAAATATAGTTTATCATGAAGTCTTGTAAATTTTAAATGGACCTATGATGTCAATCCTTTTATTTGTTTTGATTCTCATATACATGAAGGTTTGTCATTTAAAATAGACTCTATACAGCTGTGCTATGTTCCAACTGGGATTAATTTTAATTCAAATTAAATTTAATTAATCTAAAATAAACTCTTTAATAAAATTCAACCCAATAGACTATTTGAAAGGTGTAATTATGCCAAACGATTTTATGAAGTAATTAGCTTTAGCCTATTATTGGATAAGTTAGTTGGATTTTCAGTGACTTCAAGAATGGTCTGTGCGATATCACCAAGCACATAATGTTAAAAAGCTCCTTTGTTCACCTTTTTGTCTGCACATAAGCAGGCTATCGAGATACTTTGGAGTAGGACATATGGGTTGGTTCTCTTAATAGCAGGAGGTCATATACAGATGCTTTTAAAGACCAATGCTGGCTACAATGTCTAGAGATTCTCTGATGTGGTGCTGATCTTGCAGCAATATCTTCCAAACTATTGAGGCCGTCTTATGCAGCCTGCATTGTCAATGCGTAAGCTGTTTTTGCAGCTTTTCTGTTCTCTTGAATTGTACATTCTTCTTGAGTTTTCAAGGCTCTTGCGGCTGCAAGTTGTTGAAGCATTTCTAGACAGTCTTTGTGAACATTGGTTTTCAGCCTTGGCACGGCTGCTAGGAGTCTTTGTTGAATTTATTCTCCTTCCAATGCATGTTGTTCATTCGATGTAGTTTGAGCAAAAGCTGTCAACAAAGCATTTCTCCTCAATTTTCGAAAATCAATTGCGATTAATGTACTCTTCATTTGCTGACAAATATTTTTTTGTATCTTCTGTGCTTATGTAAAAAACAACTTTCTCCTGTTATAAATGTTTTCACACTTCATGTCATAATTTTTCGCTATATAGATAAGAGGCACTAAAGAAAAATCTTCTTTATTTTAACTTTAAAGATTGGATGAGGTTCATGATCTTTTTTTGAATAAAATAAGCAGGGTAATGCAGCTAGTATATATATCTATATATATATATATATATATATGAACTTTAAATGGAAATACATACATATAATAAATACATACATACATAAGAACTTTAGATGGAAATCTTAATAAGCCATCCTCAGTACTGAGAACATGTATTGGTGTCCAGGCACACTGATAGCTATTTAACAAATACTCAGCTATTATCAACCTAAGTGTTTTGACACACCTATGTAAATTATCCAAATTTCCTTTCAAAATATTGGTTAGTATATGTTGATTAATAATTAATTCTAACTTCTGACCCATTCTACCTATAGCATCACACTAACATTTAAATCTTGTAATAGGTCTGTTCTTAGAGACTATATATATTAAATCTTTTCATCCCTCCCTTTGTAAGCAGAAGAAATGGCTTCTCGGACTAAATGTTATAAAACTTTGATGATTATACATTTAATATATCCTGTCTTTGGTGTTTCCTATTTTATTTACTGTGAACATTTTTCAATCCTCAACAAAACTCTGATGAGAGAAGAATGAAAACAGGTTAAGCTTTTCATTTTTTTTATTCATCTCACCCTTTTGTTTTTTGATTTACCTCTTTATAGTAACTATAAACTTTTTGTTTACAAAACAGACTAAAAAAATGGCCCCCAATAGGTAAAACATCTATACAGTTAAATAAAAGACCATATGAAGACAAAAAGGATCTTTTATAAAACAATGCATTAGTTGTTCATTGTAATAGGTCAGACCATAATTTTGACTTAAGGAAAAAGTAATTATAATATAGGCTCTACTTGTTCATTGAGCACTGTTTTTTTTAAAATAAAAACAAAAATACTAAAGAACTTTGGATTATTAACCTAATGGTTCTTTCCTATTTTTCTATATATTTACACACACATATATCACCTATATATATATATATATATATATATATATATATATATATATCTCGCCTATATATATATTTATATATTTTAAACAATAAAAATTATTAAAAAAATTAATAAAAAAATTAAAATCTTTAGACAAACTGGGTTGTAGATTAATATTCTTTTGTTTTTATTATTATTATTTCATTTAGATTCCTCGACTAGTTTCGGCCAACATGGCCATCATCAGGAAAAAAAAATATTTCTGCTTCCTGGTAGCAGCGAACTACAGAAATGAATGTCTTGATGGAAAAATGAATTTTTGTCTGTAGTTTTCATTTGTTTTTTTTTTCTTTTTAACATGAATTTTTCAACATTCCTTGTGTTGGTCAAACAGTCTCTTAAGTTGTTATTTGAGATAAGAGCTGGATGGATCCATGCTGCTCTGAATTCCCTTGGTCAGTCTGACAGTTTATTGGTTCCTGGAGAGGGGATGTGTCTCTGTTAAGTGTGTGTGTGTGTGTGTGTGTGTGTATTATTTGGTTCTTAGGAAGTGAGTGAGTATGATGTGTGTAAGCGTGTATATTGCTGTGGGCGAATGTTATCATTTGGTTCATTAGGGAGTGAGTGAGTATGATGTGTATATTCGTGTGGGTGTGTGTATATGTGTGAGGCCTCAACACCTCCGTGAGCATGTCTGTCTTGTGTGGGTGAGAAATGTGGGTAGGTTTTGATTTGTAGGGCTATATATTAATACTATCTATATTGTTAAATTTATGGTTTAGCCCAGCTAGATTGTGTGTTTTTAAATGTTGTATCCACTTATTTTCATGGAACTCTAAAATCTTTCTAATGTTATCTACTCTAAACTTTTCTATTCTCTCAATTATAGTGAATTTGGCATGGGTTTTGAAATTGTGTTTTTCTAAACGGAAATGTTGTTCTACAGGTAATAATTTTTCATAGGGAGTCAACTTAATTTGATTGCGATAATTATTAATTCTGTAGTGAAAGGGCCATTCAGATTTTCATACATATTGTTTCTGGCATAGTGTGCATTCTAGGAGGTAAATTATGTTATGACTTCTACAATTAGAATCGTGGTAGATTTTGAAAGTAGATTTAGTGACTGAGCTAGTGAATGAATTCGTGTGTCTAATGTGGTTGCAGCATAAACTTCTTTTGTTGTTACATGGTTGGGAAAATCCTGTTGTTTTTGTTGTTAGTTTATTACGGATTACCTTGTCCCCTGAAATGTGGTTACTACCTATGATTTCTTTTAGGTTCTTAGGTCTACGATATGCTAGAAGGCCGGGTTCCTTAAATAATTTTTAGGTCTGGTTTGAGATCTAGTATTTCCCAGCGACTTTTGATTATTTGGGATAGTGGAGGCAGAGTGGGGTTGAAAGTGGTTACTAGAGGGATGCAGCTAGATTTATTTTTAATCTTGTACATTAGGGTGTCTTCTCTAAGTGTGGAAATTGCTTTATTTATTTGTTCCCTGATTAGGTGTTGTTTATAGCCACGTGTTGTGAATTGATGCTCCAGATTTTCAATGTGTTTGTTTAATTCTTCATTGTTGGAACATATCCTTCTGAGTCTAAGTGATTGTGAATAGTGAAGGTTCTCTTTGAGGTGTTTTGGGTGGGAAGACTTAAAGAAAGTGTAGATAGTTGTGGGTGTCAGTGATTTTAGTGTGTAGTGTCGTTTGTAGTTTCCTGTTTTCATCTATATAAATGCGGGTGTCTAAAAATGTTACCGTTGTTGTGGATTTTTCATAGTCAAACTTAATTGAGTCATGCACTGTGTTAAGGGCCATGAGGAATTGGATGAGTTTGTGGTCACTGCCCATGTATACAAAGAATATATCATCGATATATCTTGCATAGAATACGCAGTCGTTACCAATGAGGTGATAGATATGGGTCTCCTCAAATTTTCCCATGAATATTGTAGCATATGATGGCGCTGCAATGGTGCCCATGGCACAACCTCTTACTTGAAGGTAGTGTACTGCATTGAAGTTGAAAGTGTTCAATGTAAGAATATGCTCCATGAGTTTTATGATAACATGTATATATAGATGAGGGCGAGAGAGAAGAGGAGGAAATATATATATATATATATATATATATATATATATATATATATATGCACATTTCATTGAAAACGACAGACAAAGTGCTTTTATTTAGTTTTTTATTCAATTTCTCATGTAATCTAATAATTTTTTTTTTTTTCATTTTTCAAAACATGGTCAAGATATTGTGTCCATGTTCAAAGTTAATATTAAGTGTTGGTTTTTTGTTTTTATTAATAAGGCTTCCATTATTTTTAGCCTGTTTTTACATGTAGATGATGCTATTATATTAGTGTTGTCAACAAGTATGTTACGAAGTAGATGATGCTATTATATCAGTATTGTCAATAAATATGCAGTCATATATATATATATATATATATATGAGTGACTCCATAGATAAAAAACATTATTACACTATTTACGTTGTTTGGACTATCATTCTCAACTTTGTTGCCATATTTATCACAAAGTTTCAGCCATTGTATGTTCCAGCCTTTTTCATTAGACATAGCACGTGGAACTAGAACAGGCTACCCTAGCAAGCA